>CABHPR010132277.1:0-11576 GCA_902168415.1 Peromyscus melanophrys | reverse complement strand
TATATACATACACCAAAAATAAATGAATGTAGCACATACAACACCCCACACACACACTTATATACATACACCAAAAGTAAATGAATGTATAAATCACAAATAAAATCACTGTTTTCTGAAGTATATTTGTCTCAGAAATTTAATTAGCACCTTACAACTGAACATGTATTCAAGTTGCTTAGGAAAATGTAATCACTGTAAGCATCTATGAGAGCAGGAATTTCGTCTTATTTTGAAATGGGAGCTTTTTGTTTACAAGTTTATTTTTAAAAAAAACTAAAAATTTTCTGTAGAAAGAAATAAGAAAGGAAGAAGAGCAGCCTCTCAAAAGTTACCATTTTCATTCCCAGAAGGGAGTGTGTGTGTGTGCTGCGGGTGGGTGGATCTCACTGGGCAAAAACAACGTGAGCACAGGTTGAAGAGTTCCAACGCAAGAAAGTAGCAACAATGTCAGAAAACAGTGTCAGGGCAACAGATAACTTTTGAAACAAAACTATTGCTTCAAAACCATTGAAAACCACATCTTACTCTCACTGAAGAATTTATATGGGCTTGATTGCCCTCTCCCTGGTTCTAATTAGCAGCCTCAACTTTTGTGTGTCTCAGGACCTCATCCTGGGCCAGCCCTTGATGATAATAATCCCGTGTTCACATCCGTTCTTTGCCAAGCCCATTGTGCTACCTTTCAGATCACCTGACCTTGTGCAATCCATGAAGAACAGTACCTTTCAACGCTGGTGGTAATGTGCCCTCCAAGGTTTCCTGAACCTGAAGATGCTGGGAACCAGGGAGGACAAGAATTTCATCCTTGCGGAGAAGAAGAGCAGCTCTTTGTCCCCAGCAGGGAGATGCCTGGGGACCTTTTATTTTCTTGTCACATTGAGCTTCTCCCTGCCCAAGCTCTTGTCATTCCCTGTGAGAAGAGCTGGACCTTGGAAATTTAAGCAGAAACTACCGTGTGGAGAGTGTTGGTGTCTTCGTTTACTACTAATCTGATTGTTCTGACTTATAAATATTCACTGGGTTACAGGTCAACAGAAGAGTGGTTCCCCCAAAGGGGAGTCCTGGGTGGCTAGGAGCAAAGTATACAAAGCTTCAGGCTGGAGCCTTTCAGAAGGGAATCCTTGGCATCTCCTCTCGATAAACTGCTCCAGCTTACTCCTGTCCCTTCCAAGGGGGAAAACTTTACCAAACAGAAAAAACAAACAGACACAAACCAGCCAAACATACACCATTTCCCAATTGGCTCCACATTCAAAGGAAAACAATATCTGGAAACATTGTCTCAGAGCTGAGCGGCCCTGAGTTGGCCTATTTTCCCAAAAAGGTTGATGGTTTAAGAAGGACCACCTTTTAAGTTCAAAGCAGAGGTGGTCAGGGAGCCTGGAAGCCCCCTGGCGATGCGTTCCTCCCTCTGAACTCCGCGTCCCCTGACTCGTCCAAATGCATCATAGAAACCAAAGAATTTAGCTGCTCAACACGGTTTTGCTAGTGACTGGGAATACAGACAACACTTGTTCAGCAAGTGACTCTAGGTGGCAAGTGCCATGAAGGCTATACACGAGGGTGGTGTGGTTTGGAGTGAGATGGTGATCGAGAAAGGTCTCCGCCGGAAGGTGGCATTAAAGCAGAAATGTGAATGACCAGAAAGAGCCAATCACTCAGATATCTGGTGAATGTGACATTCCAGGCAGAGGCTATCAAACGTGATCCTAGAGAGGAAAGGAAGTGAGCATGGGGTGGTAAAGCCCTTGAAGGGGAAGATGAGAGGTGAAGACCAAACCATGGACAGCCAGTAACACCGAGTCTTGTGGGGCAGAGAAAGGTCTTTGGCGTCCAGTTTCTCTGGCTCTCTGCTCTCTGAACAGAATATGTGTATCTGTGGTCAGAATGTGTTCCCTGGGGTCCATTAATAAAAGCATAATAGCAACGCACTGGGCCATTGTCACCAGGTAATGGCTTCCATCGGTGGTAGCAATGCATTTATTTTTCCACACCAAAGCAATTGATCATCCTGGCAGCATTCAGGAGCACTGATGGCCTTTGCGCTGGGCCCCATGATTAATGCAGATTTAATCAGCTTATCCGATGGATATTAGGACAGAGCTGTGACAGCGTCTCACAGGACCACACCACATGGACTAGTGTGCACAGCAGAACAATTGTTTGGCTCAGGCAAACAAGAACCAGAGAAGTCCATCCCACAGGCCCTGCACAGCTATGAATAAGCAGCCTGCTCACTGGTTAACAGAGGCGAGACTGCTAATTAATTTTGCCAGTGGATAAAGTTTATCTCCGTTGATCAGATTCAATCCAGTTGGCCTGAAACACATGCCATTTAACAACGCCACATTGCTTGGGAATATTCCTGGCCTGACCTGACATGTGGCAGGCAGAGGCTAAAATGAGCCCTCTCTGCCAAGACTCTGACCAAAAAAAAAAAAGTCAAATTAATGCAGAACAGTGGAGGGTTCGCCAAACACAGCAGCTGCTGTCTGCCTGCCCTAGCACATTGCCATTCATCTCTGAAAATTGTGTCCCATCAATTATGACAAGGGGGTTTGCTGAAATGCCCACTGTGTATAAGGACAGGCAGTCTCACCTCTGGCACTCAGGCCACCTTCCATTTGGAGAGATTGTATTCTATATGTTAAGGACTCATTCTGCCTCGGGCCTTCTGAAATTTGACCAGATGAAGTCATCCACAGTAGTATGGTTAAAAAAAAGGTTTACCACATACACTCACACAAACTACCAAAGCTTAGTATGTTTTTCCCATTCATATCACAAATTTAGACCTACCCCTAGTAAAGTGTGAGCATGCTAAATGAAACCGTGCTTAATTAAGAAAGAGATATAAATAATTTGTTTCACCAGTGGGCACTCCTGGTAGAAGCTTATCGGTTTCTGTGTCACAGGGGACCTCATTATGAAATAAGCATTGTCTGGAGTGCACACACATAGGGGACTGACCCCATTTTCTATGCTCTGGGAGGGAGGGTGAAGAAAGCTGTAACGCTGTAGTGACAAGCAGCTGGAACTGAAAGAAAGCTGAAGAGACAATGGTAACCCAGCCAGCTGCTATTTGTAAGCTCTAAGTGATTCATAAATATATGTGTGTGTGTATGTGTGCATACTCATGTATGTACAAAGCAGACATGCATATACTCATATGCACATATTCTAGACATACTCGTACATATATCATAATATATACACATATACATACACACATTGATTCAGCACCACATAACCCTTATCCAGCAGACTGACCTTTCCCCTCCTTTCCCAGGCCTTCTCCCCTTTAGAGCAGAATCTTGACCTACTTCCTCTCATCATGATTTTGCAAACATTGATTCCATCACCAACACAAGTATGACAGTTTTGCCACGGATCTTGATTTGAAGTGGAGAAATGATGGTACATGTGACTCAGGAAGCTTACTTTGGTTAAATTTTATTGGCAGGGGAAGATGAGGAGGGCAAGGACATGAATGAGGGTGTTTCACGTTCACATTCCCACTCTGATCCTTCACGAGGCAGGCCCGTTTTCACAGCCAGGTGCCTCGCCCACAGAACCCACAACTTCCAGCCCATAACATTCAAAACACATGAGCACGCTGTCATCTTGGTGACTCCATGTCCCACTTATATGAGGGAAGCCGAGGGCAGGGCCTCAGCATCCCTGGAACTTGGTTTAGAAGGCTGATCTCTGTCACAGTTCAGGGGTCGAAGCTGCTGCTTCTCTTCTTCTCTCATGTACTCTTTTAAATATCCATCTCTTCTAGCTTCCCTGAGGATTTGTGCACATTCCTCAATGATAAAATGGAGTGTAAGAACTTGGGGGAGTGGGAAGCTTTACCTTGTGCAAGATAGGTTTCCTTGGCAAATAAGGGCCAAGAGAGAAACCTGAATGCCCTGGGTCAGGGACACAGTAAAGAAACTACCAACATGACCCCTCCATTGTTAGGAGGAAGGTTTTTATTGTAAGAGAGAAAAAACATCCAGAGGCAGCTGGAAGATTCCAGGGCAGAGAAAAAGAAGTAGACTGGACCTGGCCAGGGCACAAGTGTGGTCTTGGAAATGTATAAAAGGGTAGGAACTGAGGGAACCTGGAGGCCAGCATGGGCTTTGATATGCAACCACGGGTAGCCATATGTTCTTTCTGCCAGTGGTAAGGGAACCGACTCCCTCTGGGGGTCTCAGGGCGGGGCGGGAGGGGGTGACTGCTTCACAAGTTCCTGAGGAATGCTAGCTTTTCTCTAACCAACAGAAATCCTTCTATAGTTTGGCTTGAGCTCATTTCTGGATAGAGGGACTTCCTGAGACCCAACTTAGACCAGATGGTAAAGAGCAATCCACAAATCACTGTGTGTCCTGAGAATGACAGCAACAAGCCCAGAGCACAAACTATCACTAGTCCAGTCCCCTGGGAAAGAGAGGAGCTGCAGCCAGGGAGCACAGGGAGCCCTCCATACTGGGGAGGCACCTGCCAGAGGTAATTCAAAGACAGAGGCAAAGGGCACTCCGAGGCCCTGGAGCACAGCTCTCCAGGATGTCGGCAGGACCACAATGTTTTTGAGTGACAGGCAAACTTTCCAGGATCTCAAGGAGAAGCCACATTGCTGTATTTTCCTTGGTTAGTTAAAGGAACACTAGAGTAGGTCTCACTCTGAATTTCACAGAGCACTCAAGGATGGAAAATGCTAACTCCAGTGGGTAATTATCTGTTACAGAACATGGTTAATGATTATGTTCAGAAGATGTTAACAATCGGGCTGAGGGAAAGATTACAAGGGCTTCAAAGGGGTCCCTTTCCAGATCATGTGACTGTAATGTGGCCTGAGGAGCCGACTCTTAATGCAAATGCTCGTTGTCATGGTGACACAATAGCACTCCCTCTGCTCCCTGGCACCACACAAAAGTCCCCTATTTGGGCACAAAAAGCTTTTAGCTCAAGATAGACTTCACAAGTAACCAAGTATGGCCAATAATATCCTACGTGATCTTATCCAGCCCTGTGAGAACCCAAAGTTCTAAGTGTGAATCTAATCCCAGGAACAGTGGGGCACAGAGAAGAAACAAGACCCTAAAATCTCACTCCCCTCCCCATTTTCTGCAATCCCACAGTTATTGCTAGCAGAACTACCTCTAAAACACATCATCATTGACTTTTTATCTCTTCTATTTCATTGAAAATAAAGGAAATAGCATTTTAAATATTTTGGGATGCTGGAGAGATAAATGTTCAGCCAAGGTGAGTGATGATTTATGAGAGTCAAGTCATAAAGAATAGGAATTTCATTTATTTTATTGCCTGTTTACCTCCTCGGGGAAGAGGCAGCTGGTAAATCATTTTGTGAGTTAGTAAACTGGGAGGCCTTTGTTGGGTCCAGGAAGGACTCACTAGATAGACAAGAATCCAGAGGGTGTCTCCCAGGCCCACCCCCTCTGAGCAGGGTGTCATGAAGAGATCAGAAGACGCTGTGACCTTTTCTTTTTAGAAACTCCAGCTTTCAGATTTTAAAAACAAAAGCCAAAGAAAGCTTTGACTCTCCCTTTAATCCTTCTGAGCTCAAAGTACTCACTATGCCTACCTAGAGTTCCCTGGCTCCTTCTTGCCAGTTCTGTCCAGCCTAGTTCACAGCTCGTCTAGACTCTACCAGAGGCTGGATTTCTGGTTAGCTCCTGAAGGAACCTCGGAGCATCTTTGTAAGGGACCCCCAGACAGTCCTTGGAGAAGACAGGGACCTTGGTGTTTTCCTAGCAAGCTTACCATGCTGTTTCACCACTTCGTGCTACCTTGGAGGTCAGCACTCAGCAAGGCGACCTCATCTTCTCCGTGATCCAGGAAGGACAAAGGGCTGTGTTATTTTGGAACTCTACCGCTTTACCAGATCCTACTAAGGCCCACTACCTCCTTGCCCTTCATCTACCTGCTCTGTGCGGAGCTCTGGCTCATGCGAGGAGAGCTACCACTCAGGAAGAGCGGCCATCTCTTGTCCACATCTTGGCCAGTCATTTTGTAGGTCAACTGCCAGGAACATTTTGCCAACTGATGTGTAAGTGTTCGTGTGTTTAATGGGCCACAGCAGAATTTTAATTTTTAAAATAGTTGGTGGCAATGTTCCATAAACAGGAACTTTCCCTGAGCTTAGATTTCAGGTGCTTTTTGAGAGATAATGAAGATGTGTGGATGACTGTCTCTATGGCCCAGAGAAGACAGACGTTCCTCACTGCGGGCTCCTCCTCCCCTAAATGGGGCCTTCATAATCTATTTTTCTCAAGTTCTCAGCAGGCCCCACTGCCTCAGACCCTGCTGCTTAGGCTTAGCTCAGGGTATCACCCCTGACTGTTTGCTCATTTCTTTATTGTAGCTCGGGATGTGCTCTCACAGCCTGCTGACATCAGCTTTCCAAATGGAATCTTCATTTCTCTGTGTTGTAAGGCCTAGGGTCTACTCATTCCTAAGAACGGGCATTGTCTACACTGCCCGGTGCCTCTCTCCACTGACCCCTAATGAAGACACAGATTCGGGAAAGCGTTTTCTCCTGTGACGGCCTCTTTGATCCTCATGGTGCTCGCAGGCTCTGTTTTAGCCAGTGGCCAAGGACCCATGACTCAGCAGAGAGCGGACAAGACCCTTGAGATGATCACTTCAGAGGCTTCCTCTCCTCTTTTCTCCCATAGCTCATTGAAGGGTACTAGGCCTACCGAGCTCTTGGAAAATTAAAACATTACAAGAGCCCAAGGAAGAAACTGAACAAATGACTAGAGCTCTAGAGAGAAGAAGCGTGCTTGGGACCATGCGAGCACATCCAACAAGCCTTGAAACACATGTGCACCAGTGAGCCTAAGCCCTCACGTGGCAAGAGAGTTCCTGCTTCCTCCTGTGAAAGTACTGACTACTTGTGGTCTGTCACAGCCCAGGCTCCCTGACAAGTATTTCCTGAGATTAATTTCATCTCTTCCTAGAGTGGCGTAAAGGTGGGTGCAGAGTTCCTGGAATCTGGAATTTGAGCTGGTTCTGTGACTTGTTGAAGAAGTAACACCGGGTGCCGTCCCCCAAGCTTGTTCTTGGGACAAGTGTTCCTGGAATGCTCCCTCTTGGAAGGCAGCCACCATGCTGTGCTGTGAAACACCAAGGGATATGGAGAGGCCATGAAGACAAAAGCCAAGGCCCTCAAGACAGCCCCAGATGAGCTTCCCACAGACAGCCAGCACCAACTGTCAGCCATGTGAGAGACAGAGAGGACTAGAGCAGAAGACCTGCCCAGCTGTTACTGATTTAAGCTCCTAAATTGGGGTGATCTGTCACATGACAGTAGGTAATTAATGAGAACAACTCCTTGAGCCAGTGAGATGATTCAATGGATAAAAGCACTTGCTCTACAAACCTGATGAGTTGGATCCTTGGATCACATGGTGGAAAGTGGGCTGACTCCCTCTGACCTCCAGATGTGCATCATGGCATGTGCGCGCGCGTGCGCGCGCGCACACACACACACACACACACACACACACACACACACACAGAATTGTCCTCTGACCTCTGTACCTCCATGTACATCATGGCATACATACACACACACACACACACACACACACACACACAAACACACACACACAATTCTTATAAAGTCCAACTCTTCCAGATAACTGTGTAGTATACATGCTTTTATGATCTTTTTAACAGTTGAAGACACTGAGGCATGGAACATCTACGTAACTTACCACATTTACAAACTAATAAAACTAGCTCCCAAACTCATATGGCTCAAAGACCATCTTCTCACCCTATCTCAGGGAGTCTGAGGTTTATCAGAGTCTACCACAAGAGGCAAACAAATAACCAGCTTCAGAACCCATCTATATGGACAACTCTGTTCCAAGTCTGGACAATCACTCAAGAGCTGAGAAGTGGCTTTACCTCTGACTAACTGGAAAGAAAGAGAGAAATCAACTTTGCCTGATTTTAAAAAGACATATCAGCTGGGCAGTGGTGGCACATGCCTTTAATCCCAGCACTTGGGAGGCCATGGCAGGTAGACCTCTGAGTTTGAGGCCAGCCTGGTCTACAGAGTTCCAGGACAGCCTGGGCTACACAAAGAAACCTGTCTTGGAAAAAAAAATATGGAGGTAACCCTATCCTATTCTGACCACATCAAACTTCCATGCTACTAAGGAATAAAAAGATAAAAACCGTAGCCTGGGGTGGGATCAAGGGATCTCCTGTACCCAGAATCTGTCATTGTGAATAAAGTTTTATTGTCACACAGCCATATTTATTCATTTACATGTCTTGTGCAATATGTTCCTAACACTTGGCAGAGTTGAGTAGCTGAGTCAGAGATAGGTAGACCTATAGTGCCTAAAATGAAGCTTGTCAAGCCTTACTCTAAGGCAGTGGTCTTCAGACAACAGCATTATCAGGACTGCCTGGAAGGCTTGTCAGAGTCCATGTGCAAGTGCCTAGTTCTAGAGTTTCTCATTCAATAGGTCTGGGATGGAACCCAACGGTTGGCATATCTAACAAGTTCCCAGGAATGATGGGTGCCCCCTAAGATGACCAGCAATCCACACTTCCTCCTGGTATTTACACAGGTATGGAACACTCTCCTGGGCGAAGGCTGGACTGTTACCTGCTTCTAACACCTACTTACTACGTGACAGAAGTGGTGGGCTCTGGTGGCACACAAAGCTCTGTAGTGTGACTTCCCCTCCCCACTCCCCAAGGGAACATCTGCTGCCATGTTATAAAATGAAGAAGCTTGTGTGACAAGGGACTGAGACTTGGAAGTGAATCCTGGTGTGGCAGTGCACTCCCACACCAAGTAAAGCCTTCGGGTGGGACCATAATCCTGCAGACAGCTTGACTACAACCTCATGAGACATCCTGAGCCTGAGGTTTCCAGATGAGCCACATCCAGATTTTTATGAGCTCAGAAATATTTGCTGTTTGAAGTCACTAGTTTTGAAGTGGATTTCTAATTAGCAACATAGAACTACTGCTGGCTGGGATGAGGATGCGGGTCAATGAAACTATGCTTTGAAAACACTGACTCACTCTAGAAGCTGGAGAGGTGGCTCAGTAATAAAGAGCACTGCCTGCTCTTACGGAAGACCTGAGTTCGATTCCCACCATCCACATGGCAGCTCACCGCCATCTCTAACTCCAGTTCCAAGGGATCCAATGCCCTCCTCTGGCCTCTGAGGGCACTGCATGCATATGGTTCATATGTATGTAAAGGTAAAATCCCCATCTGTATAAAATAAAAATGAATAAATCGTTAAATGAGAAAATACTGGCTACTGGAACAGCTTTTATGGTCTTCTGGCATAGTTAGGCAGGATAACACTGGTCTTTGATATCTGTGAGTTCTACAGTGTTCTAAGAGTGTCCTCTAGACTCCCTTTACTATCGTGCTGGCAGAAATAAGCTGAACACATGGGCCCAGTCACTAAAGAGCCTTACCTTTTCTTGCAGCTGCTGGCAAGTGTCAGGACATTGGAGTTCCTGACTTCAAAAGATACAGGTACCACAAACATCAGGTCCTCATGTTTCTTCCTAGCCCTATCCTGTTAGGCAGCCTCGGGGACCTGCCCTGTACCTGGTTCTTTCAGAGCTAACAGAAGGAAGGTATGTGCCATCCTGTCCCTCTGCACAACCCACAAGGGCAAAGATCTTCACCTGTCTGGTTCCTAGAGCAACAACTGACGTGCAGAAAGGGCTGTGTGATAATGACTGAATTTAAGATCCACTCCCACCCCAGAAGTAGCCTCCTATAGAACCAGAGCAGGAGTTCAACCGAAGACCCACCCCCCAGAGTGACTTCCCATTAGCCAGAGCTGTCATCTCCCCTGTCCTTCTTCCCAGCTCAGGTAAACCGGGAAGGACTCAGCTTAGTCAAATCCCTAGCACTGTGGAGATGAGGGCTGGCACAAGAGTGAACACCCCCCCCCCCCCCGTTGGACTGTCCTGTGCTACCAAGAGAGGGGCTGGTGTTTGTGCCTCAGCAAAGAAACAGACACGTGGAGACTCTATGAGACACCCCTGTATAAGCTTCAAGTCAAAGGCCTCCAATATGGACTATCTTGGATCAAGATCCAGCAGGGGACTGGAAACAGTGAGGCTCTTTGGTGGCTGGGACCAGGAACCCCCACAATACAATATGGTATGTTTTGTACATGCAGCAGCTGACCTAGGGCCTCATGCTACAATTCCAGAGGACAATAAACAGTGTTTGTTTAACGGACTCGGTGGAAGAATGCCCTGGCACTCTGCCTGACACCCAGTCAGCACTTAATAAATATTTATTGAATGAATAAACAAGGCCTTAAGCGCAGCCATGTATTTCTTGGCAGCAAGTAGAAAAAAGTAAAAATCTTACTTGTGAATCTCCACACCACCCCCTCCCCCTGCCATCATCCCATTGCCCCACAACACAAAAGAGCATAAGGAAAGCATAGAAAGGTGTCATCATACTTTGTGACTTGAATCAAAACATTTAACCTCTCTGGGCTAAAGCAGTTCACAGAGCCCTGTCCTGAAGCATATGGACGGGGCTTGCCCGCAGGAGTACCCATCAGCCTTTCCCCGGGCAGGCCACTAAAAAGGACCATCATTCAAATCATGGAAGTGACTGTTTCTGCAACCTCCAGCTTTGGGCAAAGAGACTAGACACCTATTTGAACCTAGCCTATCTTCATCAGAGCTGGCTCATAAAAGCATGGGGAAGACGTTGAGGATAAGAGAGTTCTGGTGGAAAGTCTTCCCTTTGGGGAGTTAGATCTGTGCTCACAGCATCAGAAACACACTAAACTTTGAGAGCAATGGAGGTACAGCGGGCAGCCAGGATTCTACCCTGTGTAACTATCCACCTCTGGCTACTGGGGATGAGACTTCTGACATAGGGAAGGGGAAAGGGCCAGCCAGCCATCTGACCCCTGACCTTGTCTATCCAATCATGCAGAGAATAAAAACTATCATTTAAATTAGAAAAGGAAGAAGAAGTCAGGAGGTGTGGTGGTTTGAAAGAAAATGGTTCCCAAAGGAAGTGGCACTATTACAAGGTGTGACCTTGTTGAAGTAAGTGTAACCCTGTTGGAGGAAGTGTGTCACTGTGAGGGGGCTTTGAGGTCTCTTTTGCTCAAGCTTCCCTTAGTGTGACTTTCAGTCCATTTCCTGTTGCCTGCAAGATGTAGGACTCTCAGCTCCTTCTCCAGCACCATGTCTGCCTGCACATGGCTATGCTCCCCGCCATGATGATAATAGACTGAATCTCTGAACTGTAAGCGAGGCCCCCTCAATTGAATGTTTTCCTTATAAGAGTTGCAGTGGTTATGGCATCTCTTCACAGCAATAAAAACCCTGACTAAGACAGGAGGGAATGGGCGGAGACGAACTATTAGTGAGCTATATATGGGTTGGAAAGATGATTCTACAATTAGGATCACCTACTGCTCTTGCAAACGACCCACCCTGGGTCCCCAGTGCCCTCATCAAGCAGCTCACAACTGTTAGCATTCTGAACCCGCTCTCTAGACCCGCCCAGTGTCCTGACGTCATCTTATGTG
>CABHPR010132276.1:8800-49505 GCA_902168415.1 Peromyscus melanophrys | reverse complement strand
ACCCCATTCCCACTGTTAGGAGTCCTATAAGATCACCAAGCTACACAACCATAACATATCTACAGACAGAGGAGGAGCAGATCTTGGGACGGGGAATGGGAGGAGTGGAGGGAGGGAAAATAGTAGTTCAAATGTAGTAACCGTGAGAAGAATATAAATATAGCACACATTTGAAGGAAGTGAATTCTGAATCCAAATTGATCATCTGAGTATCAAAGCAGAATGTGCCTTCAGCATCTTGAATGTGTCACTTTTATAATAAATGAAGTCCACCTCATTAAATAAAGAAATATTTCCCTACTTGAAATTTAATCACCAATGGTCTTTTTAAAGATAAAAAATATTTAAACCTTCTCATTTAACTTTTCTGTACTTTCATGTGATTCAAGATTATACTTTTTAAAGGTGTATATCAGACACTGCACTCTGCTCTCCTCTCTCTTCCTCCCACTCTTTATTTGGGGACATTTAGGGAGACAAGTCAGTCTTTAAGGACCCTGAGAGCCTGCAGTTACACTTTCTGACATGTCCCAATAGGAAAATTGTCTTGGGAAGTTTTTCTGTTGCACTCTGTAAACTTTTCAAAAACTATTCAGTTTTATTTTCTTTGCTCTTTCTCTGGATCATACGCAAGTCTTTACTTCACATCAGTAGGAAATGTGTAAGTAGCTCATAGCATTGTCTAAGCTTTATACTTAGCAGCAGAAACTATTTTCAGATCTTGTAATTCTCAATACCTTTGTGTTAGGCATCTCTGAGATGTACCCTTGTCAGCAATCATGTATCCCCATTTCCCTAAGTTGGGCACCTGACCCACCTTTAGAGTGCCTTCTTATGAGGCTATTCCTGTTATGTTCCCCAACTTCCAACCTCTTGTCATGAGTTCTGAGAAGCATTTTCACAAATGCACAGGTGATAATCTCATCCATGATCTTCCACTTGAAGAACTTCCAATGCTCCTAAACACGGCAGCTCAGAGTACCCTCCAAAGACACTTCTCTGGGCCTATTTCATGTCACTCTTGCCATTGTCTACATTCTAGGTTAGGACCTTTCTCAGGCTGCTCTGTGAATGTACAGGTGGTCTTCTACATACTCTTCTTTGATTTGGTGAAGCTGTTTTCCCTCCTGGATCTTATATTACATTCTTCATATGAGATGCAGGCATCTCCCCACGGGAATCCACCAGATGACTGAGGTCAGTGGCAGAGCCCCTGTCATGTATTCCCCTATGACTCCATGAAACTCTCAGTGGCACATCCCTCTGTAATACACCCAGTTTATGGTAAAAAATTAGTCCCAATCTTTTTGTCCAAATTCTTCCTCAAACAATATGCTTGAGCATATACTCAGCTGTCACATTCCCATGATAGGTTTACTGGCTCTGACAAATGTTGGTAACCTGATGGAATGGATAAACAGAGAAATATTGGGAGGACACTGGAATGTTACTGATGTGTAGGAGTCAGGCTGTCTCCCATTAGCAAGATGTTTTCCCTACAGCAATGATCAGGTATCACATGGTGGCTGTCAGCAGGTACCCGTAAGGCTGTCAGAAGAGCAATGATGTCTATTTTTCCTGTCTCCAAGGGCTGTCTAAGATCAGAGTTTATATGGAGAACTAATCCAAGATTAAAAAAAGAAACCTGAATATATATAAAAATAGAACAAACTGTGATAAATGGAGAAGGAATTGTAACAACAGGTGTTCAGGGGTAATTAATGCTGCATTTGATGTCAGAGGGACAATTAGGTGAATGTCAATGTCTCTTTGTGCTTTAAGATTCTGTGGAGGCCAGTGCTGAGTGAAGGGAGCCTCTGCAGAGCCTTGGAATTAACATGTTTAGGACTTTGAAGGCCTCTGGTTTGCTAGTGCCATCTGCACCAATAGGACATCATCTGAGAGAGTGATAACTAGAGCCTTTGCTCAGGTATGTTGTTCTGATAACTGAGACTGTCCACTTCAAATTATTGCCATTTTCTTCTAAATTTTTCTGCCTCATTCATAAAATAGGAGTATTTTTTGGGCTTGGTTCATAAACCATGTTCAAATTGCTTTTGAGTGGTGGAGTACATTTTATATTTCAAATATATTAACTTGTTCAATTATATATATATTTTTATATTTATTTAAAATAATTTTATATATATTTAAATAATTTTATTTTAAATTTTATATATATTTAAAATAATTTTATATATATTTAAAATAATTTATTTAAAATAATTTTATATATATTTAAAAAATATATATATTTTACATATATATATATGTAAAGTACCAGTGAGATCTCTGATTCATGGTTTCATTCTTAGTTTACTTTAGGACAAAGGGCAAGGATTTTATTAAGTCTTGACCAGTTCCTGACCTGGAGACCAAAACCCAGAGTTTTCAAATACAAACATATCAATCACCCCAAGCCTCATGCATTTATAAGTTATAGAAATTGATGTGGTGCTTCCTCAGGAAGATGGGAATCAATCTACCTCAAGATGCATCTATACCATTCTTGGGCATATACCCAAAGGACACTTCATTCTTCTACAGAGAGACTTGCACAACCATGTTCATTGCTGCTCTATTCATAATAGCCAGAAATTGAACATTTCCAAAAATGAAAACCTAATAAGTAGAAGTTTCCTAAAATATATACATCTGTGAAGGCAATCTAATTGAAATTGTCAAATAATGAGAGAGACAGAGTCCCAACTGGCCATCTTTTGTAACCAAATGAAGCTTCCAATATTGTGAATGGGTTATATCTAATTGAGTTGGCCACAGAAGTCCCTTGGTAACTCCCAAACAACCCAGGCTGTTGCCAAGATTAGAACAAGAATAGGTTGTTCTCCACAAGCTGACAGCAAGGCCACATTGCTAAAGACAATACCTAAACAACTCACTGAACATGTAGAGTTTGAGCTGGTGTCTACATAGAGCCTTCACGCCTACATTCTAGCATCTTTGGTACCTAAAGATACTCTGCAAACTACTAACAGAGAAATGTAAACACTAAGCCAAACATAACCCTGTGATCTACAGTGGTGTCCTGCCTGCAAGATAAACTAGTGTAGAGGTTTTCAACCTTCCTAATGCTGTGACCACTTTTTAAATTTTTAAATTTATTTTACATACCAACCATGGTTTCCCTTCCTTCCTCTCCTCCCATTTCCTCCCCCCACCTTCTTTCTATCCCCCATCCAGGGGGGTCAACAATGCATGGCATATCAAGTTGAGGCAGGACTAAGTTGTTCCCTCTTGCATCAAGGATGAGCAAGGCATCCCACCATAGGGAATAGGTTCCAAAAAGCCAGCTTGGGTGCCATGGACAGATCCTGGTCCCACTGCTTGGGGCCCCACAAACAGACCAAGCTGCATAACTGTCACTCACATGCAGAGGGCCTAAGTCCATCCCATGCAGGCTCCCTAGCTATCTGTCTAGAGGCCCTGAGCTCCAACAACCTTGGATCATCTGTCTCTGTGGTTTCCCCTTCATCATCTTGACTCCCTCTCTTCAGCTGGACTCCCATAGGTTGGCCCAGTGCTTGGCTGTGGATTTCTACATTTGATTCCATCAGTTGCTGGATGAAGGTTCTATGATGACAATTAGGGTAGTCACTAATCTGATTACAGGAGAAGGCCAGTTCAGGTACCCTCTCCACTATTACTAGGAGTCTTAGTCATCCTTGTAGTTTCCTGAGAGTTTTCCTGGTACCAGTTTTCTCTCTAACCTCATAATGGTCCCTTCTATCAATATAATTCTTTCATTGCTCTCCCTCTCTGTCTGTCCACTAACTTGACTATCTTGATCTCTTGTGTTCCCATTTTCCATTCTCTCCCCTCCACTGTCCCCAGCCCCCAGTTTACCCAGGGGATATCATCTATTTCCCCTTTCCAGGACAATCCATGCATCACTCTTAGAGTACTCCTTGTTACCTAGTTTCTCTAGGGTTGTGGATTGTAGCCTGATTATCCTTTGCTTTACATCTATTATCCACTTATGAGTGAGTACATACCATGTTTATCATTCTGTGTCTGGGTTACCTCACTCAGGATGATATTTTCTACTTCCATCTTTTCATGATGTCATTGTTTTTTACCACTGAGTAATACTCCATTGTGTAAATGTATATTTTCTTTATCCATTCTTTGATTGAGGGGCATCTAGGATGTTTCTAGGTTCTAGCTATTATTAATAATGCTGCTATGAACATAGCTGAGCAAGTGTCCTTGGGGTATTATTGAGCATCCTTTGAGTATATGCCAAATAGTGGTTTTACTGGGTCTTGAGGTAAATTGTATCACAATTTTCTGAGAAACTACCATACTGATTTCCAAAGTGGCTGTACAGCTTTGCACCCTCACCAGCAGTGGAGGAATGTTCCCCTTACTCCATATCCTCTCCAGCATAAGCTGTCATCAGTGTTTTTTATCTTAGCTATTCTGACAAATGTAAGATGGTATCAGAAGTCATTTTGATTTGCATTTCCCTGATGGCTAAGGATGTTGAACAATTCCTTAAATGTCTTTTGGCCATTTGAGATTCTTCTGTTGAGAATTCTTTGTTTAGATCCTTACCCCATTTTTTAATTGGATTATTTGGTATTTTGCTGTCTAGTTTCTTGAGTTCTTTATATATTTTGGAGATCAGCCTACTGTTGAATGTGGGGTTGGTGAAGATATTTTCCCATTGTGTAGGCTGCCATTTTGTCTTATTTACCATGTCCTTTGCCTTACAGAAGCAGCTCAGTTTTCAGAGGTTCCATTTATTAATTGTTGCTCTTAGTGTCTGTGCTTCTGGTGTTATATATAGGAAGTAGTCTTCTGTGCCAATACATTCAAGGCTACTTCCCACTTTCTCTTCTATCAGATTCAGTGTAACTGGATTTATGTTGAGGTCTTTGATCAACTTGGACTTGAGTTTTGTCCATGGCAATAGATATGGATCTCTTTACATTCATTTAACATGTTGATATCCAGTTATGCCAGCACCATTTGTTGAAGATGCTTTCTTTCTTCCATTGTACAATTTTAGCTTATTTGTCAGAAATCAGGTATTCATAGGTGTGTGGATTTATGTCAGGGTCTTTGATTTGATTCCATTGATCCTCATTTCTGTTTTTATGCCAATACCAAGCTGTTTTTATTACTATAGCTGTATAGTCGAACTTGAAGTCAGGAATGGTGATGCCTCTGGAAGTTTCTTTATTGTACAGGATTGCTTTAGCTATCTTTTTTTTTTTACATATGAAGTTGAGTGTTGTTATTTGAGGTATGTGAAGAATTGTGTGGGAATTTTGATGAGTATTGCACTGAATATGTAGATTGCTTTTCATAAGATTGTTATTTTTCCTATGTTAATTGTATGTATCGAAGAACATGGGAGATCATTTTCTGATATATTCTTCAATTTTTTTTCTTCAAAGACTTAAAGTTCTTGTCATATAGGTCTTTCACTTGTTTGGTTAGAGTTACCCAAGATATTTTATACTATTTTTAACTATTGCAAAGGGTGCTGTTTCTCTGATTTCTTTCTTAGCTTTTTTTAAAATCATTTTTATATAAGAAGACTACTGATATTTTTGAGTTAATCTTGTATCCTTTCAAATTACTGAAGGTGTTTATCAGTTATAGGAGTTCCCTGGTAGAATTTGGGGGGTCACTTATGTATACTATCATATCGTCTTCAAAAAGTGAAAGTTTTACTTCTTCCTTTCCCATTTGTATCCCCTTGATCTCCGTTTGTTGACTTATTTCTCTAGCTAGAACTTTGAGTACTATATTGAATAGATATGAAGAGAGTGGAGAGCCTTGTTTTATTTTTGTATAGTATTTATTGCTGTATAGTGATTTTATTATGTTTAGGAATGTTTCTTGTATTCCTGATCTCTCCAAGACCTTTATCATGAAGGGGTGTTGGATTCGTTCAAAGGCTTTTTCACAAGAAAATCATGTGGTTTTTTTTCTTTCAGTTTGTTTATATGGTGTATTACATTGACAGATTTTTGTATGTTGAACCACCCCTGAATGTCTGGTTGAAGCCTACTTGATGATGGTGGATGATTTTTTGATATGTTCTTGGATTCGGTTTGTCAGTATTTTACTGAGTATTTTTGTATTAATGTTCATGAGGTAGATTGGTCTGTAATTCTCTTTCTCTGTTGCCTCTTTGTGTGGTTTGGGTATTAGTGTAACCATAGCCTCATAAAAAGAATTTTACAATGTTCCTTCTGTTTCTATCGTGTGGAAGAATTTGAGGAGTATTTGTATTAGCTCTTCTGTGAAATTCTGGTAGAATTCTGAACTGAAATCATCTGGTCCTGGGCTTTTTTTGTTGCCAGATCATGAATGACTGTTTCTATTTCCTTAGGGGATATTGGTCTATTATAATTGTTTATCTGGTCTTGATTTACTTTTGATATGTGGTACCTATCCAGAAAATTGACCATTTCTTTTACATTTTCCAATTTTGTGAAGTACAGGTTTTTGAAATATGACCTAATGATTTCTCTGGATTTCCTCAGTGTCTGTTGTTATCTTTCCTGTTTAATTTCTGATTTTGTTAATTTGGATATTATTTCTCTACCTTCTGGTTATTTTGGATATGGGTTTGTATATCTTGTTGATTTTCTCAAAGAACCAACTTTTTGTTTAATTGATTCTTTGTATTATTCTCTTTGTTTCTATTTTATTGATTTTAGCCCTAAGTTTGATTATTTCCTGTCATTTACTCCTCCTGGGTGCATTTGCTTCTTTTTGTTCTAGAGCTTTCAGGTGGGATGTTAAGTTGCTAGTGTGAGATTTCTCCACATTCTTTATGTACACACTTATTGCTTTCATGGTGTCCCATAAGTTTGGGTATATTGTTCATTCATTTCATTGAATTCTAGGAAGTCTTTAATTGCTGTATTTCTTCCTTGAGCCATTGGTGATTCAGTTGAGTGTTGTTCAGTTTCCATGAGTTTTGTAGGCTTTCTGTAATTTGTGGTGGTGTTGAATTCTAACTTTAATCCATGGTGATTCGATAAGATACAGGGAGTTATTCCAACTTTTTCGTATCTGTTGTGATTTGCCTTTTGACAGAGTATATGGTCAGTTTTAGAGAATGTTCCAGGAGGTCCTGAGAAGAAGGTATATTCTTCTGTGTTTGGGTGAAATGTTCTATAGATGTCTGTTAAGTCCTTTTGCATCATTATATCTGCTAGTTCTCCTAATAGTCTTTCTTTTTTTCTGTATGTTTGGTGTTTTGATTATTATTTGGTGACGGGACTTTTTTTTTTGGTCCAGTCTATTTGGTGTTCTCTAAGCTTCTTGTATCTTTATAGGCATGTCCTGTAGGTTGGGAAAGTTTTCTTCTATGATTTTTGTTGAATATATTTTCTGTGCCATTGAGCTTGAATTTTTCTCCATCTTCTATCTCAATTATTCTTATGTTTGGTCTTTTCATGGTGTCCCAGATTTCCTGGATGTTTTCTGTTAAGGATTTGTTGGATTTAACATTTTCATTGACCTATGAATCTATTTCCCCTATTGTATCTTCAATGCCTGAGAGTCTCTTTTGTGTTGGCTATGCTTGGCTCTGTAGTTCCTGTTCATTTACCCAGATTTCCCATTTCCAGAATTCCCTAGGTTTGTGTTTCCTTTATTGCCTCCACTTCAATTTTCAATTTGAACTGTTTCTTTCACCTGTTTGATTGTTTTTTTCCCCTGGCTTTCTTTAAGGGATGTATTGATTTCTTCCAATATTTGTTCATCTTTTCCTCAATTTCTTCAAGAGAATTTTTCATTTCCTCTTTAAGGGCCTCTATCATCTTCATAAAATTATTTTTTAAAGATCATTTTCTACTGGTTCATCTGCATTGGGATGTTCAGGTCTTGCTGTTATAGAAAAACTGGGTTCTTGTGGTGCCTTATTGATCTTTATGTTGTTGAATGTATCCTTACACTGCTATTTACCCATCTGGGTTTGGGATAACTATAGGAACAGTTGTTGACTCTTGTTATATCTTTGTTCTATGAGTCTTTTGTTTCTTTATTATCTGTTTCCTTTATTGTCTTTTGGCCTGAATGGCCAAGAGTTCTGGTGATTGGCTAGTTGTCAGGTCAAGTAGGGTTGTCTCAGCTGAGGTTTGTGGGCATTTGCATTCCTAGATCCAGTATATTGTCCAGTTCTTCTGACTGGTGTGGGCCTTACTTGTGCCTATGGGGTCTGTTCTTCCAACTGGTAGGGGTTGTGCCTGTGCATATGGAGTCTGTTCTTTAGGTTGTGCCTGTGCCTGTTGCTCCAACTGGTGTGAGTGGTGCTTGTACCTACAGGATCTGCTGATGTTGCTGGAGAGGTCTGTTTATGGGGAGGCTGCTCTTCTATTAATTGGTGCAGGTGGTTCTTGTGCCTCTAGAGGCTGCTGACTTTGCAGGGTATAGTTGGCCAGGGGGAGGATGATAGCCTTGGTAGGTCTTACAAGTTACAGGGTCCAGTGGGTGGTAGCAGTGGTGGTGCGGCCTGCCTGCAGGCCTCTTACCTGCTGGCTAGCTGCTGGGGCTGAGATGGGAGGAGGAGCCTAGGGCCTAGGGCCTAGGGACTGGGGCAGTTTAGCTGGGAGACCAGTCACTTACCTGCTGTGGGATTTCTTTGTGTATGCTGTGAATATGTGTTGCTCTGATTGGTTGATAAATAAAATGTTGATTGGCCAGTAGCCAGGGAGGAAGTATAGGTGGGATAAGCAGACAAGGAGAATTCTGGGAAGAGGAAGAGCAGAGTCAGGTGTCACCAGCCAGACACATAGGAAGCAAGATGACAAGGCAGAACTGAGAAAAGGTACCAAGCCACATGGCTAAACATAGATAAAAATAATGAGTTAATTTAAGTGTAAGAGCTATTCAGTAATAAGTCTGAGCTAACGGCCAAGCAGTTATAATTAATATAAGCCTCTGTGTGCTTACTTAGGGGACACAAGTGAGAGAGATTTGTCCTGGCTGGTTTGTTTTCTAGATATACATAGATATATTTCAATTAGGTAGATAATCTTCAAACACTTCAAAGCTACAGAATATGGCATTTAAAATGTTTTAAAAACTTAGATTTTTCTGGACAATGAGACACATTTGCTCCTGGCAGCACATATTAACTTCAAAGAGGTAGATGGGCATTGAAGACACTCCACATGGAGTTTATCTTCTTTTTGGAAAAAATAGCCATTTGGGCAAGAAACTGCTCTTGCCTGGACTGCTGATAAACTGGACATACAAGATCCATAGGAAAATGACCACTGAACTTGCCAAAACAAGGTAAAACGGTCCATCAGTTTCCTGCTTTGCAGAGGAGACCACCAGATATTCTATAGGACACAGAGAGAAGCAACTGAGAGACTCTAGGCCTATAGGCTGAAGATGGATGCCCCAATGTTATAGAGGAACTATGGATGATTGTCCAGGCAGGCAGCTGTTTCTGTCATTCTAGATTTTTGGAAGTTGCTTAGAATGTTCTTCCTGTTTACTTAGGTAATATTATATTCTTCTGAGATCTTTGATGTAGTTGAAGTCTAGATAGTTATAATTTTCCTTGGTTATGATAAAAGATAAATTAGATATAAAACTTTAGACTCACAAATATTGGATAGATGATAGAATATTTTCTTTGAATTTACCAAATATAAATAGACTAGATACTGTAACTGCAATTTTTGCTTGATAACTGTTTTGTTATATGTAATTTTACTATGTTAAAGTTAAAACCTTCCTTTTTGATTAGACAGAAAAGGGGAAGTGCTGTGGGATGTTGTTCTGTATGCTGTGAATATGTGTTGCTCTGATTGGTTGATAAATAAAATGTTGATTGGCCAGTAGCCAGGCAGGAAGTATAGGTGGGATAAGCAGACAAGGAGAATTCTGGGAAGAGGAAGAGCAGAGTCAGGAGTCACCAGCCAGACACAGCAACATGAAAAGGCAGAACTGAGAAAAGGTACCAGGCTATATGACTAAACATAGATTAAAAAATAATGGGTTAATTTAAGTGTAAGAGCTATTCAGTAATAAGTCTAAGCCATGGCCAAGCTGTTGTAATTAATATAAGCCTCTGTGTACTTACTTGAGGGACCTGAGTGGGAGAGATTTGTCCCCCAAACCAGATGTCTGGGACACAGAAAAACTTCCAGCTACACTTACCTATTCCTCTAGATGATGCAGGTGGTGCTTGTACCTCTAGGGGTGCTGATTTTGTGGAGGATGGTTGGCTGTTGGCCAGGGGGAGGATGATGGGTTCAGTGGGTTTAGGCAGGGTTCAATGGATGGTGGTGGTGGTGGTGGTGGTGGTAGCTGCCTGCAGGCTGGAATCTTACCTGCTGGCCTGCGCTTGGGCTGAGATAGGAGTGGGAGGGTCATGGGATGTGCCCTGTGCTCAGGGCCTAGGGATTGGAGCTGTTTAGCTGGGATACCAGTCACTCACCTCTTCCTCCAGATGATGCAGGTGATGTACTGTGACTCTTTAATACAGGTCCTCATGTTGTGGTGAACCCCAACCATAAAATTATTATGTTGCTACTTCATAACTGTAATTTGGTTCCTGTTATGAACTGTAATGCAGATATCTGATATGCAAGCTATCTGATATGCAACCCCAAAGGGGTCAAGATCCACAGGTTGAGAACTGCTTTGCTGAGACAATGATGACACCAACCCTATGGGAATAACCAACTAATATCTGATTTGACCTAAGGCCCGTTCCATCAGATGGAACCCATACCTGACACTGTTTGGGTGGCACACCCAAGAGGAGTAGATATCAGGAAATAAACTAAGGGCTGAAGTCAATAAAATAGAAACAAAGAGAACAATGCAAAGAATCAATGAAACAGAGTTGGTTCTTTGAGAAAATTAACAAGATAGACAAGCTTATATACAGCTGAAATTTATTTTCCAAAATCAAGGTACCAGAGGACTCAGTTTCCTGTTTCATAGATCATCCTTGTCCTCATTTGCTTTCTATTTCTGTGATAAGCCCCATGACCATGACCACCACTGCCATGGTGGGTAAAGGGTTTATTGCATCTGATAGCTAACAATCCTTCACGAAGGAAGGTCAGAGCAGGAACTCAAGGCAGAAACCTAGAGGCAGGAGCTGATGCAGAAGTCATGGGGGAGTTCTGCTTATTGGCTTGTTCCCCATTGCTTGCTTAGCTTGCTTTCTCATACAGTCCAGGACAACCTGCCTGGGTTGACTCCACCCACAGTGGGATGGGCCCTCTCACATGAATTATTAATCAAGGAAATTTCCTGAAGGCCAATCTGTTGGGGGTATTTTCTCAATTGTGATTCCCTCTTCTCAGATGATCCCAGCCTGTGTCAAGTTGACAAAAAGCTAACCAACACATTCTTTCTGACTGTTTTTCCAGATGGTACAGGGTGTAGAGTTCTTTCTAAATCTCCTTAACCAAAGTACGAACCCCATCTGCAATGGCTTTTCCCTCTTGAGATAAGACCCAGTGGTGGTTGTCCTAGCAACATCACCACCTGGGAGCTGGGGGTTAAGATTTCAGTGTTTAAATTTTGGATAGAGACATAAACACTCAGACTATTATAGAAAGATAAACTTTCCAAACTCTTAGTTACTAAGTAGAGCACTCTGGAAGGGGAAATAAAACATTGATTTGAATGGGAATGAAGGTAGAAGTGCCACTCAACACCATGGACACAGGCAGCACCCAGGAGGAAAGAGCACAAAAAGCAAACAGTGGAACAGGACAGTGCTGGATCCAGGACACCAGGCTCTCACTGGAAGTGTCTGCAAATCAGAGCAAACAGAAGGAAGAAGATAGTAAACAGCTGAAGTAAGTGAAGGGACTCTAGCCAGTTCAAGCATGGTAAACATGGCCCTGGCAGGCCTTGCCCTTCTCTCCCATTCCCTCTGCCTTGCTAAAACTGTTAGATTACATTCCTAAAGCTAGCCACCAAGGGCTAGTCCCTCATTGGAACGCTTTGTCCTCCTGAGGCTGACTACCAAGGTCCAGCTATCAAAGTAATCAAAAGCAATCAAAGTTCAGCAATCAAAAGTCCCCTTTGGCCCAACTAATTAACATACCCAATTAAAATGAACACCTCATCCTAACACAGGGTTTCCCTTTGAACATTTGTTGTTTTCCTTTGGGCCATGTCTGTCTCCTCTCTATCCAGATAGTCCTTTGTCCTCCTTCCTGGACAAATATCCCTGCCTCCTTTCCCTGGTTCCCTTCTCCCTCGTCCTCTGTCTCCTGTCCTTGTCCCTTATCCCTGCCCTCTCTTCCTCTAGGGCAAATAAACCTTCTTTGTGCTGAGAACTTGATCTTGGGGGTCCTGAACAGACACCATAGTTACAGCTGCAAGCAGAAAACAGAAAAAGCAGTTAGTACAGTGCAGTTTATTTTAAGTGATAAAATGGACAAAAACATTTGTGAAGACTGACAAAGACACAAATCACCAATATCTTCAGCAACATACGGCATGCAATTACAGTCTTCAGACATCAGAAGATGAGAGAATATGGTCTACAGGGCAACACATACACAGTGACACATTTAGAAGAGGGTTGGCTACGTGTCAGGCATGTCCACAATTCATCCAGTGCAAAATAGATAATTTGATTCATCTTACAACTGTGGAGAAAGTTGATTTCAAAGTTTAAAACTTTCTCAAAAGAAATCTCCAGACACACAGAGTTTCATTGAGTAATTAATGTAGTAAATGTTTCAGTCATAATTGACATTAACTCTACATAGCTCTTAATGAAAGGTTTATTTATTCTTGTTTATGCACATGTTGGTATGTGCACATGAATTAAGAGTCTCCCAAGTCTAGAAAAGAGTGCCAAGTTCCCTGGAACTGAAATTATAGAAGTTTGTGAGTGATGACCAGCCACACTAGTGGAAGCCCATGAACTGTGGACTGGTGGCTGTGGAGCCCCAATGGGACTGGACTAGGCCCTCTGGATATGGAAGATGGCTGTTTGGCTCGAACTGTTTGGGGGGCACCCAGGCATGGGGATTGGGATCTGTCCCTGGTCTATGGGCAGGCTTCTGGGGTGGGAGGAAGGAGGAGGGGTGATCTGTGGATAGTATGTTGAGTGAGTAGAAAATTTCTTAATAAAGAAAAATGAAAGAAAAAAAAAGAAAATGAAAAGTGGCAGGCTACAGCATTGGGGGAAAAAAAGGAAGTTTGTGAGCTCCTGACTTGGATGCAGGGAACTGAACAATGGTCCTCTGCAAGAGTGACAGGTACTCTTAACTGCTGAATTGTCTCTCTAGACCCTATCTTCGTCATCTTTCCTAGAAAATAGAAGAGGTAGGAAGACATACGCAAATTTATTTTCTGAAACTACTATTACCCTGATAATCAAAAATAACACAACCATAGTACAAAAAGGTAAGTTATGGCATTATAAGGAAGCAAGGCTAGATCAATACTTAATAGAAGACAATTTATCAAGAGACTAAGAATTTAAGGTAAAATCACAAGTTTGATTATTATAAAATAAAACACTAGGTAAAGGCTAATAATCACAGAAACATGAATTCAAATATCCTTCCTCAGCCCGCTAAAGAGTATGAATAACTTACCTCTAAACAGCATAGTTAATGGTAAAACTAAGTGTTTTCCCTTAAGATGGGAAACAAGGCCAAGATGACTGCAGTTACCATGTTTATTGCAGTGCTGAGGATTCTTGCCAAGGCAGTAAGATGAGAACAGTAAATAACATACACTAGAAAACAATGAATAAAAGCTCCTAGTACTCATATGCCAAAATTTCTATAGGAAAAATTTCAAGGAAGCAAAATGGTAAATAAACACACCATTGAGAACTAATAAAGAGGGAAGATGGAGGTCATCTGACTCAGGATATAAATAGAGTCGAAAGCCTCAGGAAATTCTCTAAACTTACAGCATTCACAAGGCCACTGGCCAAGGTTGTAAAGAAATGACAATTCCTGGTGAGATAAGTTGATTCAACAGATAGAGTCACTAGCAAAAGGCAGTTTAGGAGGCAGTGTCTGTAAGCCATCAGCCATCTTGAAGTTAGATTTTGGGCAGTGAAGCTGCCTTTGAGTCATTCATGCTGATGTAGAGAATATCAGATGCTGAATTTCTCTGACTGGCTTCCTGCATCGTGTACTGCACCCCACTCTCCTCCTGTGTAATATGGAGATCTGGTCCATTGACAAAGTGCCAACCACATTTAGGATGGTATCACTCCTCAGGTAAACCTCTATAGAAATAAAACTTAACTGATCTAGTTGTCTAGGTGAATCCAAACTCAGTTAAGGGACTGGAGAGATGACTCAGAGGTTGGAAAAAAATTCGTACTTTTCCAGAGGGACTGTGTAGTTCCTAGCACTCACATTGAACATTCAAAGCCACATTTAATTCCAGTTTCAGGGGACCCAGTGCCCTTTCTGGCCTATGTGGGCACCAGTACTAATGTAAGCCACTCCCCCCTCCACACACACACACACACACACACACACACACACACACACACACACACTAGTAGATATAACTAAAAATTAAATCTAGTTGACAATCAAGACTTATCATCATGGTAGACTTTTGTGGATAAATTCATATTGAGGATAAATGTGGATTTTCCCTCATATTTTATGTAATTATATTTGGAGGGGTCATGATTTCTGTGGATTTGTGCCAGAAGTGAGATAGAACAGGTTACCAGGTGATGGTTGTATAAAACATTAAGATGAAGAAAGTCAGTGTGTAAGTATGAAGCCAGGGAGAATTATAACATCCAATATACCTGAAAAAGAAAAATAAAACTTAACTGATCTAGTCCTTAGATGGGAGAATGGGAGTATGGTGTCAAGTGTGACCAGTAGGGAACTTCTGCAGTATAGACAGAATGCAGGAGGCTAGCTGTTATGGGTTTTGCCTAGTCCCTGAGGAGTGTGTTTTTCTGACTGCATAACACAATTTCAGAGAAGTTAATTAATCCTTTTCACTAAACCTCCCAACATTTAGCACACATCCCCTTGAGCCCCAAAAGACAGAAAGCAAGTTGTAATAAGAAATAAAACCTGTACATATTTGCTGGAAAGTTCTGGAATGTGGTTTTCTGCAGAGCACTTCTTATTCTAGATGCTCCTGAATAGGCAATGCATGTTCTTTCCAGAAATTGGGGAAAGCATGCTTGGGGAATGTTGTCAGACTGATCTTGATACAGTCAAGAAGCCTTTGCTGAGAACCTTCCACGAGCTTGACTCTGAGCCAGTTACAGTCCTTCAGCAATCACATGCCTTACAGTACATGGTCTTTTGTGGCCCTTGTGAAATTTGTGCAAAACACAGCAAGGCCACATAACCTTACAAAGCATGGTGTTCTCTTCAGATCAAGGACAAATGAGAAATAGACACACACTGGCTAGGGGTCACTTTGCTCTTCATTTGCTGTGTCCTAGTTTTCACCCATTGCTTCAGTGCTCTTTTTCTTTTGTGAGAAATGACAAATGACAAAATGAAACACACATCACCAGCAAGAAAAGTTAGCTCAGAGAAGTGATAGTTTGCCAGAGATAACAAAAATAAGTAACAGCATCACTGCTCAAATGTGCAGGGGATGTCAAAGTCCCTGACATTTCAGCTCATTTCTCTTATTTTCATAGACCATAGCCAACAAATTTACACCACTTCTGTTAGGAACTTTTTAAAGAAACTGAGATGAACGATGTATAGATGAGCTAGAAGAACGTATTTTATTTTCACCAAAAATAGCTGCTGATGCTGTTCTCTTCCTGAGTCCATGCTTCTAGAAGATTCAGAGATGCCTGGACTGCTTCTACAAGGACTCCACCCTATTTCTTGCATGGAGAGCCAACATGACACATACTTAATGCAGTGACTAGCTGCTGGCTGTTTCCTCAAGCCTGGCCTGGAAGTTGTATGCTGCTGGAGCAGGATCCTGTTTGCTTTCCTGTTCCTGTGACAAACACCATGACCAAGGCAACTTATAGAAGAAATAATTTATTTTGGCTTATGGTTTCAGAGAGTTAGAGTCCGTGATGGTAGGGCAGAGGCAGCAGGAGCAGGAAGCTGAGAGCTCATGTCTAGAACCACAAATGCAAAGCAGAGCAAGGAAACTAGAAGTAGGTGGATGTTTTACTCAAAAAGCCCACTCCAGTGATGCGTTTCCTCCATCAAGGCTCTACTTCTAAACCTGCTGTAAGAGGACCACCAACTGGGGAGCCAAGTATTTAAATGCCCAAGACTATGGGAGACATTTCTCACTGAAACCACCACAACCAGCAATGACCTTGCTGGAGAGTGGTGCAGGGACACTGTCCTCTCTCTTTCCTTTACTCACTTTGATGTTGTGTCTCCTTTGTTGTGTACCTGAGAGCAACTCTGTTTGCTGCTGAACACAGACTAGTGAGAGTGGTGTTCTCTCACACAGGAAGGAGAGGAGGTAACATGGAGCAAGTATTTCTTCCTTCACTGGAGCTGCAAGGTGGAGAAGAGGGGAGCCATTTCTCAACACACAGCTGCGCACAGAGGACCTCTGGGGGTTGTCTCAGGGTCTTACATGCCAATCTACCTTTGGCGGCTTTGCCATAGTGTATTGTATTTTGTTCTGCAAGAGTGATATTTTGATGACCAAGGCAATTTTAGAATCCCTTGGGATCCATGGGAATATCTGAGTTCTGTCTGCAGAGACATGTAGAGAGAGAACATGCTTTGGGGACAAGCATAGGTAAAAGAAATTGTATTACATCTGGGGAAGTACACAGTAGTAAGAGCTGTAGGACTCTGATAAACAGAGTGTACGCTTACACGGCTGTGTTTTGAGAAATCCACTGTAGAAATTTTGATTTTCATGTGATAAGTTAGATATAGGGATATTATTTCAGTTATCAGAAAAATCTCATTATTACAAAAATATTTTATATGAAAGATAGTGTGCTCTTCTGATATCCATTTGGCACAAGTTACAGGTGCAGACTGTGGGTGCTTGCTAGTAGGGCATTGTAAGAGAGTGGGGAAAAACTTGCACATAGAGCCACACGATTTCAAATCCAGTCTTAAAAGCTTTATCTCTTGCTGCCTGCCCATCCGCTGTTGTCCTTTCCCTTATGCTTGAGAATATCAGCAAGTTGTCTGTTGTCTTTCCACTTTGTGATCTTTTGATGCGTTTGGAAGTGATTCCTCACACTGGAATCATAGCTACTCTCCGGGGAAACCATTAGGGAGACCTCAAAATTGAGAGAAGTCTGACAAAATTAATAGAGAACAAAGTTTAACCTCCTTAAGCCACATGTTTGTTTCTCTTTCTTAGCTTTACATCACAACAACTTATATTCTGTCCTTAGCCTATAAGTTGAGTGAGCTTAGCAGCTGGGTACACAGGTCACATTCAACTGGGAGCTCCATCAAGACCCCATGTGATCTTTTATTATTATAATTTTACAATTATCATGACCTTCTAAAGTATTTTAAACTCAATTATATTTCAATAACAACAAAAGGAACTGACTGCGAATGAGATAGATCTGAGCTTATCTCACCCAGTAAGAGGGATAGCATAGGAAATAGTTTCCCTTTCATTGATGTAGTATGAGGGTATCTATGAATGAAAAACGCATTTCTCATTATGAGTCACATGGTCAAAACCCACAGTGAAGCTAGCAGGAGATCTGTGGTGCAAGCCCCCACCCCCAAATGACCATGACATTGACTAAACAAAAGAGGGCAAACTGAGTTGAAGAGGAGTGAGTAGTCATACTAGAAGAATAGAGGACAGAGAAAGAATATTGTTGTGGAGCCTTTCAAGGAGGTTGGAAAGAGAGACAGAGAGAGACAGACAGAGACAGAGACACAGAGACAGAGACACAGAGACACAGAAAAAGACAGAGCAATAGAAAGACAAAGAGAGAGAGAGAGAGAGAGAGAGAGAGAGAGAGAGAGAGAGAGAGAGAGAGAGAGAGAGAGAGAGATGATGTTTCTCCAGAGTCTGTTAATAGATTGTTGGTGATTTCCAACATAAGATACATATCCCCCTACATCCTTTCTAATTCTGAGCATTTCATAAAATTCTTCCAATAAGAAGTCCCCCTTTGTGAGTAACTTTCAACTATGAAGATGTGCCTCAGATAACAGGCTTGAGCATTCCCATCAGTAAAGAGAATACTTTGTATTACAGATGGAAGCATGAGCAATCAGGGTTCACTATGTCTCCCATTTGTGTTTTAATTTTTTATGGAACCTTGCTACCAATAAAGCATATTTAGAGGTGACAACAAACTTTGTGTCCTCCAGGAGAGGAGAGAGGCTATTTCAGGATGTTTTTCTCAGAGCTCTTCAGAGGCTCTGTTCCCAAGACAGGGCTTAGCTTCCTCCCCAGCCATTCTCACAGGCTGTGTTGGATTGACTGAGGTTAATGCATAAATAAAGTTTATAAGGCACAAGTTCAGGACCATTTCCCACAGAGAAAATGACACAGTAAGACAAAACTGCTTTAACAAAAATAAATGTGTGTTTTTCTACGTAACAGTCTAACAACTGTGGTGTGTAAGAACAGCAAGAGACTCTGATGGCAGAGGTCAGGTTCAGCAGTACTTCCTTGACTGATTCAAGATAGCTATTCTATGTTGTATAGTAAAAGAGAGTTAATGTGATTATAGGATAATTACCATTTACAAAGTAATTTTACAACTTGGAAAGAATCTCAGTCCCCAATTTAACAGACAAAATTGTGTATATGATGAACACAGACATACATAAAACTTCAAGTACAGTTGTAGGGGCAAATAAATAATTGTCATCTTATTATGTTTTATAATGAATACATAGCTATTTTGCAATCAGATACAGAATAATATCCATAAGATTCTCATAAAAATCTCCTTAACATTAACAAACATCATTATTCTAATGAGTTCATTATGGTGTTAGTTACCACTGAAAGAGCCTTTGGGAGATTTGCACATATCAACCACTCACTGGAATATTTAATGTAGTACTTGAAAATGGAAGATCAATTATATGTACATATAAAATAGAGTATATACCAAAGTCCAATTATAAAAGATAATTTTCACTAGTCACCTAGAACATCTGGCAGTAACTAGAAACAGATGCTTGTTAGCATAAGAAATACAGTTCCAATATATTGGAAAGACAATTACTTTGAAAAATATCACAGGACATTAATGGCTCCAGTCTGTCTAATGACTCTTCATTGCACTAAAGATTTGTCTTAAATTGTTCCTATTAATATGTAAACTCTTATATTTAAACCATAGAACTAGTGAATATAATTTTAAAAACTGCTAAATTTAACATGTAATCTGCACAACACAAGTTTTAAGTGTCCAGCTCAATGAATTTTAATGACTGTACTCTTACAGCCATTGTCTTAATTCTGGTGTAACACATTTCTATCACTTCAAATCACCCCTTCACAGGCAAGCCCCTTCTTGCTCGTCAACACCAGAAACCATCAGTCTTTAAAGAGAACAATACAAAAAAATCAATGAAACAAAGAGTTGGTTCTTTGAGAAAATCAACAAGATAGACAAGCCCTTATCCAAACTAACCAAAAGACAGAGAGAGAGCATCCATATCAACAAAATCAGAAATGAAAAGGGGGACATAACAACAGACATTGAGGAAATCCAGAGAATCATCAGGTCATACTTCAAAAACCTCTACTCCACAAAACTGGAAAATCTAAAAGAAATGGATAATTTTCTGGATAGGTACCACATACCTAAGTTAAATCAAGACCAGATAAACTATTTAAATAGTCCAATAACCCCTAAGGAAATAGAAACAGTCATTAAAAGTCTCCCAACCAAAAAAAAAAAAAAAACCCAGGACCAGATGGTTTCAGTGCAGAATTCTACCAGATCTTCAAAGAAGAGTTAATACCAATACTCTAAATTGTTCCACACAATAGAAACAGAAGGAACATTACCAAACTCCTTCTATGAGGCTACAATTACCTTGATTCCAAAGATAATTGTAAAATTGTTGATCCAAAACAAGGATACAACAAAGAAAGAGAACTACAGACCGATCTCTCTCATGAACATTGATGCAAAAATACTCAATAAAATACTGGCAAACAGACTCCAAGAACACATCAAAACAATTATACACCATGATCAAGTAGGCTTCATTCCAGGGATGCAAGGGTGGTTCAACATACGAAAGTCAGTCAATGTAATACACCATATAAACAAACTCAAAGAAAAAAATCACATGATCATCTCACTAGATGCAGAAAAGGCATTTGACAAAATCCAACACCCCTATATTTTAAAAAGCTCCTAACTCAACATTATAAAATAGTTTGGTATCTAATTTCCCTCACTTAACAAAATGCTTTTGAGACTGATCCAAATTGATCTCTTATACCCATAGACCTTTTTTGTTGCTTTATTGACTGCATATGGAAACATTATCCCATTCACCCATGGGTTCTGGAGAGTATAAATCTGGTTGTAATATTTGGGACCAGGTCTGCACTAGACATGTGTAGCATGAATCTTAAAAGTTCTTATTGATAAAACAAACCTGGGGCCAGTTATCGGGATGAACACTGGAAGGTCAGAGAGACAGAATGAGCCACAGCTACCTCACCTCGCCGGATCCTCAGCTGGTCTTGTTTCCTCAGACTGGAGGCCTCTGAGTCCTCATCCAGAATGGGTCTCAGCTGAACTGCTGCTCAAAAGCCTGAATGCTTAACCAGGCCAAATGCCTAACCAGGCCAAATGCTTCTCCAGGCCAAATGCCTCTAGTTTCTGGTCCTCATGCCTTATATACCTTCTGCTTTCTACCACTACTCCCTGGGATTAAAGGCGTGGGTCACCATGCCTGGCCATTTCCAATGTGGCCTTGAACTCACAGAGATCCAGAGGGATTTCTGTCTCTGGAATGCTAGGATTAAAGGCGTGTGCTACCACTGCCTAACCTCTGTTTAATATTGTGGCTGTTCCATCTCTGACCCCAGATAAGTTTATTAAGGTACACAATATTTTGGGGAACACAATACCACCACAGACATGCTTTAGTTTTGCAAATGTCAAGGCATCCCATGAAGGCATTGCATATGTGCCTACCTCTAGACTAGCTATTGTGCTGTGTAGAGAATATGTTTGTATATGGATACACTTGCAACAGAAATGTACAAATGAAGTAGAAGTCTTCAGTTTTGTTCTTTAAAAAACTTCGTAGGTTGAGCTGAAGAGATGGACCAGCAGTTAAGAACACTTTCTGCACTTGCAGAGGACTGGCTTTTGATTCTTAGTGCCTATCCTAGGCAGCACACAACCATCTGTAACTTTAGCTCTAGACTCTAGAGGATCCAATACCCACTGTGATATCTTCTGGCACCTGCATAGATGTGTGTGCACATGCACATATCCTTAAATAAAAATAAGTCTAAAGTTTTGATCCTTTATTTGAAACAGGGTCTTACTGTGTAACCCTGCCTAGCCTTTAATTCATTATGTAGCTCAGGTTAGCCTTGGCTCATAGAGATCCATGTGCTTCTACCTCTGGAGTGCTGTGAGTAAATGTGTGCATTACTATACCTGACCAAGAAAGAACTTAAAAAAATTGCTTAGGTGCCCTAGAAATTTGCATTTCTAAAGAAGTTTGTTAGGGTTGAAACAAAGACTTTACCGAATTCAGAAATAAACTTTGGAAACACTAACCTCTTAGCTATGTTGAATTTTCTACATGAAATGATTTCTTACTCCATTTATATACTTCCACATATAGGTGTATTTTTTCAAGGGACAGATTTACTTATTCCTTAAGTTTTAGTGTTTTATATTTTTATGCTATTATGAATTATATGCTTTATATTTTTAATTTATATTTTAAAATTTTTTTGCTAGTGCATAGTTATACAATAAAATTAAACTTGTTTCTAATGTGCACACATCCTCAGGTCTGTCCACAACATGCAAGACTACATTTAGATCCTATTAGTTCTCAGATTTTGTAAATAAAAACCCTTCCGAGGCCAGGAAAGAACAGGGATAAAAGGCAGGTGTGTGTTAAACAGAAGGACACACTGAATACCAGAATGGGAAGATCAATGAGTTCAATGTAAGTTGGGGTGCCAAGAAAATGCCTAAAAAAGAAACCCGGTGTGAATTTGCAGCTTTCGTTTTGATGAAGCCTTCTTAATATTGATATCTGTATTGTCATGGTCTTAGCTTTAACTTGACTTACTATAAGGGTATTTCCAATTGGAATTTCATAACCGTGGGGAGTGCTTATTCTGTTGGAGTATATATCACCACCTATACAACTGGAGCACAATGGGCATTGGGTAGGGAGTGTCAGAAATTCTAGGAAGTTTTCAATGTACAAAGCAGACCCTGACTAAAAGAATATTCTTATGTGCCACAGGCCTCTAATATTTAGTGAAGATAATTGTAGCTATCCTTTGATTGGTATGACAAACATGCATGTAAGTAACTCCATTCTTCCTGAAGGGAGACACTTTTAGATACTACCTGCCTTGAAATAAGAGACAATGGCCTGTGCACTGAGAGTTCTCCTGGCTTGTCCTGTAAACAACACTGTTCTGGTGAGCAAGCCTAGCTCCAAAGGTAGACATGCTTGTTTAGGAGTAAGTGCAAATTACTTAAACTGACATTTCTTTCCCCCTTAAAGCCACCATGAGCACAGACCGCTCTCCATGCAGGAGTATGTGTTCCCTGTAACTCCCAGTGTGTCCCAGTTTATGGTTACTCACAATATGTCCCAGTGTTGACAGCCAGTGTAAATGAAGTTAAGGATGACTTTATAATAGTAAATACCTCAGGGAGCTTCTAGGTTTCTATAAATGTAGGTACAGAAATATACACATGGTGGTCATGATAGCTTCACACAGGTAGGAGAGCAATGAACTCTGTAATTATTAACAATGTATTTTCTAAAAGTTAATTAATATTTTATACAAGTTAAAAGTCACCTTTATTGATATTTTGTAGTATTTGGAGGCTAAATTGTATCTGATCTGATTTTCAGTAGTTGGAATATCTAAAGTACATGGCTCTTTAAGCTTTTAATACAGGGTCTTACTGTGTTTAGTCTGGGCTCAAACACATGATCTTCCCATCTCAGCCCACTAAATGCTACAGGTGTGTGTGTCACCACACTTGTGTGAAATAAATATGTTTGTGCTTCGTTTGCTTTTTTTCAATGTTTATCATCTGTTTATGTGTCTCCATGTGTCTCTGTGTGGATGTGAGCACATGTGTGCATGCCTGCAGAGGAGCTGAACTCAAGTCCTCTGGTAGAGAGCAGCACATGCTCTTGGCACCTCTCTTGGCACACTCTCCACAATGTGCTGCTTCTTCAGAAAACCTCCTCTTCAGTGAATAGAAAGTTACCAGCTCATCAATAGTATACTTCACAAATGATGTCAATCACTGCACTGCATCATTTGTTCTCTATTTTGATATACATTTAATCTTACTGTTTCATTTTAATCTGGACTGACACTATCAATTATCTGAAATCCAGATTTATATCCTAAAAGATAAATTTTGGGGCAACATAAAAACTAAGAAGGTTGTGTCCTATAGGAACCCCATCATATTCTCCACACCTGCTTTGATGAGGTATGTTTTTCAGACAGAGGCAAACATCTCATGCCAAAGATAGTGCAACCAAATCACTGTTAATTATAAAATAAGTGAAGTTTCTATTAATGAGTCTGATCTTAATTTGATGAAAACCCTTAGGTGTATTTATTTTTCTCCTCATATTAGAAGCTCATGGCTGTGCTGTTAGACTTAGTTACTTTGTCTTTGCTCTGAAAGAATAATCAAATATTGATTTTCATATCTCCTACCCCAAGTTTATATTTGAACTATTGTTGGGTCTATTATTACTTTGCTTACCCACAGAACCTCCCTAGTAAGGTCTTACTCAAGGTCAGAGAATCTGAACTTACTTTACCCAGCAGGGCTCCATAATAGGATAATTTGGCCAGGGGTGTGGGTACCAGGTGTTTTGAAGGGTCTACACTTGGCTGTATGTTGTGCTTTAATCTTGAAAGGGGGAGGTCTTTTGCCTTTCCCCTTGGCAGTATATAAAAAGCCCATTAGAATAATACTCTGGGTGGCTGGGTATTGACCCAGGGCCCTCCCGAAACTATCCTGTGTCTCTGTCTTTCTTGTCATCTCAGTCTGTATTTCTATCTAATACTTTCTCATTCCTCTTTCCTCACTCCAAGAACCCTTTGACAGGCTGAACTCTGACACTTAAGCATCTGCTGTGGGATAATGCTTTTGTACACTGGTTTAATAAAATGCTGATTGGTCAGTAGCCAGGCAGGAAGTATAGGTAGGATAAGCAGACAAGGAGAATTCTGGGAAGAGGAAGGCTGAGTCAGAAGCTGCCAGCCCACTGTCCAGGGAGCATCATGTAATGGCACACAGGTAAAGCCACGGAACATGTGGCAACATATAGATTAATAGAAATGGGCTGAGTTTAAGTGTAAGAGCTAGTCAGTAGGAAGCCTGAGCTAATGGCCAAGCAGTTTCAATTAATATAAGCCTCTGTGTGTTTACTTGGGTCTGAGCAGCTGTGGATTGGGAGAGACACAGGAAAACGTCCAGCTACAAGCATCAGTCTCTTTTGGAATATGACAAGATACAACTTACCCAAGTTGTTTTAAACATCTAACTCTACTCCACCTGAGATGCTTTGGAAATGAGGAGCATCTCCATGGCAGAGAATGAGGTGGGAAAGGCCTAAAGAAGTCTCCAGTAGAATCAGTGTGCTCTGGCAATGGAGATCCAGCTGTGGAATTCTTTGTAACCAGTTCTGTGTGATAGAAATAAACATAAAATTAATCATATCAAGTTTAATTAATGAGGGGTTGAGCCACGCTGTAAAGACTTCATGCTGGTAACTGGAATGACCTGGGTGGTACTGATACATCCAAACATGTGATGACAGACAAGACTCACAGTGTTAATTTTCATCTGTTTTTCTTTCCTGAGAAATTGGTGAAATCCACTTAGATAGCTCAATGTTTCACATGTGGCCTCAAGTGGAACTGTGTTCTACTCCCTGTTAAATAATAAAAAATGGGGATTCTCATACTAGGTTATTGAATAAACTGCTGTAGAGATTTCAGTTTTCTAGAGTTTTCTCATTCTCTTCTGCACATGCTTTGCTGGTTTGAACTTGTACTTTCTTAAGACTCCCTTAAATAACATCATTTAACAATTTTATCAGTAAAGAAGTTTAAGTTTCAAGCAGTGGCTGGATACTTTCTAATCTCTAGAGAGTGACTTCATTTCTGCTCTGTCTCTACATTTACCTCAGTAACATTGGCCTTGAACTCACCCAGGTCCCTGTGACTTCTGCCTTGAAACTGCCTATGTCATTGTAGATTCTGCTCTGAGACTGCCCATGTTACTACAACATTGGACCTATATTTGCTTGTGTTCCTGTAACTACGGAGCTAAGCTTGTGATTAAATGTTCCTGGAATTTTGGTACTCTTGTGTTTTCAAGCCAGCAAGATGGATATGCATGCTTTATTTCAGAACCACAGCTACATGTAAACAATTTTAAAATCTCACAGTGTTAGACAATTGAAAACTTCTGTAACTTCCATCAAAGTGAAACTTGGGCTAAACTGAATATATCCACCCTCTCTGTTGCCACACAGATTGTGAATAGTCTCAGCAGCCATTGTAACTCTAGGAGAGATTCTAGAACTCTGCCTACCATCATCCATCCCCAAGGCCTATAGTGCTGGAAGTCATAAAAACTATAAACCAGGATTTCATGCCAAAGATTAGACATCTACAAAAGCAAGAATCTTTATTTTTCATATTGGATTATGTTACTTGTTTAAAGTTATTAACTGTTATAAATAACTTGTAATTTTGCTGATTAACTGTTTTAATTGAATCTCCTTGATGTAGGACTCATTTATAAACATGCTTTTTCCTTATGACTTCTTATTCAATGTATTTCAAGCAGTTGATTTTGCCAGACAGAAAGGATTAAGGACTTACTGGTGATATTTGGAGGATACATTCTGAGAAACAATTTAATATTGTTTTAAAATCTAACAATATTAGAGATTTCTAGAAATGCTATTTCAAATTTGGATGAATTGTATTTTAATATTAAATATTATGTAATACCATGGAGAAAATGAACTTTGAGAATGTAAAAGAGAGTTTAAGACCAAACACGTTTCTCACAGCCATACACATTTTATAAAAGTGGTGGAACCTACCACACATGGGTCCCTTCATAAAGGTTTGGGGACCCATCACATATTGGTCTCTTCATACTATTGGGGAGACTCACCACACAAGAATCCCTTTATAATGGTGGGGGACCCATCAAATATGGATCTCTTCACCCACTCCGGATGGATGAAGACAGGGTAGGTTGTTGAGAGTTGTCTTCTCCTCAGGCTTGGAGGGGTTCTGCTGACCTCCAAGATGAAGAGTGAAAGTGTGATGCCCTCTGGCTGAGTGCTGTGGATATCACTCTGTATCAATAAAGCACTGATTGGCCGGTAGCCAGACAGGAAGTATAGGCGGGACTAACAGAGAAGAGAAGAGAGGGAACAGGAAGGTGAAAGGGGAGAGACTGGCTGGAGCCGCAGCGAGGAGAAGGAAGATGTAAAGTACCGGTAAGCCACGAGCTACGTGGCAAAGTAGAGATTAATAGAAATGGGCTAAATATAAGAGTAAGAGCTAGACAATGATAGGCCTGAGCTAATGGCCAAGCAGTTTAAATAATGTAAGCGTCTGTGTGTTTATTTTATGAATGGGTTCAGTCAGGGAACCAGGGACTGGCGGGACTTGGGAGCTGGAGAGAAGCTCTCCAGCAACAGCTGAGTTCCATCAGAAGTTCCTCCTGGAGAGCTTTAGTGTAGATCATAGAGCATAGACATACAAGTCAGTCTTGATAAAGTCAATTTAGCCCCATTCCAGTACTGGGAAAGGAAAGAAGGAGAGAGGGGATTCCTCAGCACACTCCTGGTGAGGGACATGGCTGTGTAGGCTGGTGTGAGACTGAAAGGCTAGGAGTGGGTAGAGGGCCATGGAGTTCTGTCCTGAACACTTTTAGGATCCTGAAATGCAGACTGCGTGTGAGAAAATGTACAAAGCAAATATACCTGCCTACTCAACGACAGACACCTCTCTATGCCTGCTGTTGGTAACTGGAGACAATCAGGAAAAGAATATATCTGTGAGACGCAGTTAGATCCTAACACTTCAACACACTGGAAAAGATATTTCACTTCCAGCCACATTTCCCTCTCAACAAGATGAGCACAGTGTTCCTCAACTCTCAAGTAATTCCAAATAAAATCTCCCTCTCTCCAGATTCTATTTCTAGCCTCTTCTTATTTCTCTTAACTTCTCTTTTCCTCTCCCTCTTTCTCCGTTTTCTAAAATGTATAATTTACTAAGTCAATGCACTTGAAACAAAACCCTGACTTTTATTACGGTTTTCATCAGCTTATAAAATACTGTTTTATCTCACAAGAAGATTGATGATACACAGACAGTCCTGGATGAAACATCACATCCTTGATGCAGGCATCTGAACATTAAGTTAGGCTTTCTTACTACTTAACTACCCACCCCACCCCACTAGCTTTTTGATTATCAGTTCTACTTTGTCAACATCACGAACTGTTATAGGTCTAGAATTTGCTTACAGATAAGTAAAATCACTGCTGCGCACATTGTCTTCTTTGGCTTCAATGCCATCTGCTTTATATGTTTCCTTTCACAAAACCCACAAGCTCTGCCCCTCATACTTTAAAAAGTAACTCCTACATGGTCTGTCTAGATTCAGATTACATGTTCCCTGTGCCCAAGGTATTCTAGACCTCCTGTGGCTGTGTCTGACCCCCTCTGTGACCGGAATGTGCTCTCTGCAAACATTTACTGTGACTCATTCTGTGTTTGTTGCTTTGCTTTCTTTCACACACTCTGTGAAGGAAGAGAGTGTGTGTTCATTACTCTGTCCTTCACAGTCAGTACTTTTTCCTCTGTAGGGAATGGGCCTAGAAAATTCTTATTGAGTAAATATAGAATTGCATGAAATGATAGAGTCTGACTGATCAAAAAATAGATGCAATTGCTTGTTCTTTAAATGGGGAAATGGTAGCACCGCCTAATAAGGTACTTATCATATTAGAATTATTTAAAATGTCTTGAGTAGTGCTTGGTCCAGAGTGACGTTTATGTACGTATTAGTGGTTACTGTTAGAAGTAAGTTTGGTGACATTAAGAAACATATTTGAGCACACAAATTCCCCCACAAGAGTCAGAGAATGGCAGTTGGGAATGCCAACAAGAATTGATGACCTAACTAAGAAATGAACACAGAGAGGAATGACCTAAATAGAGAAATGAACAAAAATCCATGCTCCAGCTCCAAAGTCCCTGCATGAAGCTTAACAAATGTATATTTTGAACCTACTAATGAAGGTGTTGTTACATACCAGGTGATAGAACTATCACCAGTAATGCGTAACTGTATATAACAGCAAAATCGAAGTCATTATACCCAGGGCCAAGGTTCATTCTCAAACTCAATAATCAACAGTTTCAGTGTTCCCTGCAAACTGATGACTGTCTGATTAATGTTAATAAAACCTTGTTTTATATATGTTTTTAAAAAATTTGTTTTATTTTCAAATTATATGTCTGAGCATGGGTGTGTACACATGAGTGTAGGTGCCTTGGCTGGAAGCCTCAGATCCCCTCCTCAGAGTTAGTGCTGGGAATATAAATTGGGTTCTGTACAAAAGCAGTGTATGCTTTGGGGGGCATTTTTCCAGCCCCTGATTCTTGTCTTTTATGTATTGGGAATGGATGAAAATGTAAACTGTGAGTTTCTAGATACAGTTAAAATACATCATACTCAGAGAGAGAGAGAGAGAGAGAGAGAGAGAGAGAGAGAGAGAGAGAGAGAGAGAGAGACAAAGAGACAAAGAGACACACAGAGAGGGGTAGTTCAGCCAAATTATTTATGCAATTTATCATATTAAGTAGATATGAATGAGGAGAGAGTCAAATGCAAGTTTGAGAACTGAAGATTGTTAAAAATCCAATGAGAGAGTACTATGGAGAGATTGGACCAAGAGGAATGAGGAGGATGAAGGGCCTTATGGGTGACATTAAAATCTCAGTAGAGAGTATCAAGAGACCAGATCCAGAGGGAAGCATGTCTTCTAAAATATGCAGTTAGATGAAAATAAATAAATAAATGAATGAACAAAAAAGTAAAATCTAAAAGAATGAAGAAAATGTCTGAACTATAGGATACCAGTGTGTGAAAAACTAATTTAAAAAGCAGGTTCTGATACCATATTTAAAACAACATTTTTCTTTTTCTTTTTTTGTTTGGCTTTTGAATTAGCCATAATAGATTGGTAGTAGGAATGAATTCATAGGAAAACAAAATACTGAAATCATTTTGGCATATGTACCTCTTTCTTGATAATAGAATTCCATTGCTATTTACATTCTACATGGCCTTTTTGTTCTGAACGTGGCTAATGTTTACTACAAGATGTGTGGTGTCTAATTTTATTAGCATGAAGACTCAGGATTGTGTAAACATTACCAAAATATCTGACTTAACCTTTCATCTGTATCTATGTTTGTTGTCTTAGATCAGTGTTGGTTTTTCTTTCACATTGCTCTTTCTCCCTCTGATGAGCTTTCCTCCTCCACTTCCTCTCTTTCTCCCTTCCTTCCTTCCCTCCCCTCCCCCTCCCATTCTTCTTTTTCTTCTTTTTTGTCCCTTAGAGTCAAATAGAAACCTTTGGTCAGATTGCTGATCAGAATTATTTGTCTTGAATGTGTTAGAAACTGAGGGCCATCTTGCCGTCAGTAAGAGACAATAATGATTCCTTATTGTGGCAGAAACCAAGACATAGATGAACAGTGTTGCTTAGCATCATTTTACTGTGAGGAGCAAGATGTGTGCACTGGACTATGTAGATGGTCTATCAGAGAGCAGCAGAGTACAAGGAGGAGAGCTAAGATATGACACAGGTATTTTTGTTTGACTCTTATGTAATTTGGAATATATTTAAGAGCTAGAATGTACCAGCACTCCTGTTTCATTTTATAAAATAAAATTTATTAAATTCTTACATGGAGAATCTGATAGAAAACATTTTAATGGGCTGAATATTCTCTGAACTTTTTCACTGTTAGTTATTTCCTCTTCCAGAATGTTTGGTTTTGATTGATTGGGCTGGCTGTGAGCTTCAATTTATGAGTTTGTGACTAGGCTGTTCAGAGCCCACTTTCAAGATGGATATATGGTAACTATCACACAATATCATTTTATTAGAGGTTCTATCTGTGCCAAGATAACTTGACCTTGTGTAATTGTCTTTTCTTGCTTAATTTTTGAGACAAAACTTAGTACATTTGACTCTTATCCTTTGTTTAGTATTGCTTTCTTCTGAGATAATATTGATTTTTCTTTAAGGTTATATTTTACTGAAAATTGAAAGGATTTTTTTTCAGACCAGATGATACATTGCATTTTGCTACTACTAGGCTTGGTGAATAAGATGGATTGCTAACATGATGGAATATCTTTTAAAAGTCATGATCTATCTGTAACCCTGTAACTCCACAATGATTTTGTGGAAGTTCATTTCAATTGCCAGATTTCACATTTATTATTTATTTTGTGTAACAGTGTGGAAATTTAAAATCACTATATTTTTTCAAACATATGGATAGCTAGTAAAATTCCTGGTAGCATCCATTGTGGTTTGAATGTGTCCCTTCTAAATGTCTATGTTAGGAACTGGGTGAAAGTATTAAAAGGTGGGACCATTGTTAATTGATTAAACCATGAGGACATAACTCTCATTTGTGGTGGTGTTATGCAGTCTGCTGTTTGGAGGCATTATGGATGTCCTGATTTTCTTTCTGTAGCTGTGGTAAAACACTCTGACTAAAAGCAGCTTGGATAAGAGTTTATTTAGCGCCAGGTGGTGGTGACACATGCCTTTAATCCCAGCACTCGGGAGAGAGGCAGGCAGATCTCTTTGAGTTCAAGGCTAGCCTGGTCTACAAAGTGAGTTCCAGGAAAGGTGCAAAGCTATACAGAGAAACCCTGTTTCAACAAAACAAAACAAACAAACAAACAAATAAACAAAAGAAGAGTTTGTTTAGCTTATATTTCCAGACCATGATCAGGACAGAGATTCAAGGCAAGAACTTGAAGCAGAAACCATGGAAGAATTTTGCTTGCTGGTTCCCTCACTTGTAGCTGAATGTTTTTCTGTGTCCCACCTGGTCTGCAGCCACTCAGACCCAAGTAAATACACAGAAGCTTATATTAATTAAAACTGCTCGGCTATTAGCTCAGCCCATTTCTATTAATCTATGTGTTGCCATGTGTTCCGTGGCTTTACCTGTGTGCCATTACATGTGGCTCCCTGGACAGCAGGCTGGTGTCTCCTCTCTCAGCCTTCCTCTTCCCAGAATTCTCCTTCTCTGCTTATCCTGCCTATACTTCCTGCCTGGCTACTAGCCAATCAGTGTTTTATTAAACCAGTGTACAAAAGCATTATCCCATAGCACTCACTGGTTTGCTTTTTAATGGATGCTCTGCAAGCTTTTTTTAATACAGCCCAGGACCACCTTCCTGTAGATGTTACCATCCACAGTGGTCTAGGCCCTCTCACATAAACCAACCAAGACACCCCTTCACAAACATGCCTGTAGATCAATGTGATGTTAATTACTTGATTAGCCTTCATTTCTCAGTAAACAAGACTAGAAAAGGTAACAAAGATGCTTGGAAACAGTGGCAATTCTGGATGATAGTTATGGGTGGTTCTGAAATGGAGGGAATGGTTTCCAGGTGCTTAGAGACAGCAGGACCAGAGAGGGACCTATAATGGACAGGGCTCAGTGCAAACTCCTCTTCTTTGAGTCTGAAGGAGAAACTGTCCTGGGAATTGGTGTCACACATATTCACCAAGGCTTAATTGTGTTCAATTGCTTCAAGTTTGTATCCTGCAAGTCTCCTTTCAGTAATTCACACTGTGACCTTGTATGAAGAAGGCAATTATTCTCTTCCCCAGTCCCCACATCAGAAAATGGATAATCATAATTCTTGCTTCTGGGGGTTATCAGGAGACCTAAGTAAGTTAATGTCTCTAAAGTGCAGGACATGTTTTCAAAACTAAGAGGCATTATATTTCTATTGAAAGAGGAAGTTAAATATCTTCTTAATGTGTAAAAATGGAGATAATAAGTTTGACTTATATAATTGACACAATGAATACACAATAACAAATATATTATTATATACAAAGATATATACTAAGAGTATATCATTTCTAGTAGCTGGTAATAATAAATGCAACAAAGTGTTAAGTGTTAAAGGGGAATGATGAGAATTGGCCCAGTGTATAAGACTGTTTTCTGTGAACACATGAGGATCCAAGTTCAATTCCCTAGCACCATGTGAAAAGCCAGGCATGTTTGTACCTGCTTGCAAACCTGACATTGGGTGTTCAGAGAGAGGTGGATTCTGAGAGCCTGGTGGCCGGAGAGCCCAGCCCAAATGATTGATTCCAGTTCAGTAAGAGACTTTGTCTCAGGATAAGAGGGCAGAGAACAACAGAGGAAGTCAGCACTCTGGATGTTCTGCTCTGGTCTTTGAATTCACAGATACACTACAGACATAAGTAGACTACGCGCGCGCGCGCGCGCGCACACACACACACACACACACCAGAATAAAACTGTCTATCTAGAAAGGTAGCAAAATGCTGATTTGATTATATTTACTAATTTTCAGGATTATGTATCTTATATGCAATATCACCCTTTCTCTGACATTAAAAATTAAGTTTGCTGAATTTTGTGTAAAAGTTTAAAAGTAAAAACATTCCCATTTTGTAAAGTTCACAGTCTACATCCTCATTATTGTATTTGGGGACTAATGTACTCGGTTTGTAGACACTCTTCATGTCCAATCTATGAGTGCTGTGGGTTTTGCTTCACAGAGGAAGAAAGATTTGATCAGGTAAGCACTGTGTCCAAACTGTGGTTCTTAAAGAAGTCATATACACAGTGGGACATTTGCCTGAGCCATAAGTAGGTGGAGTTTTTCATAGGGACCTCTGGATCCCCAATAAAAACACAGAGACCTATTTTTAATTATAAATGCTCAGCCAATAGCTTAGGCTTGTCTCCAGTCAGCTCTTACAACACAAATCATTCTGTGTCTATTAATCTATGTGTTTCTCCAAGGCCTGTTTACTTCATCATGAACTTCTCATGTTGCTTTTGCATCTTGCCCAAGAATCTCCACTCTGCCCTTTTTCTCAGCATTTTCTCTTCCCCGAAAATCTCACCTAGCTGTCTGCCAATCAGATTTTTATTAACAATGAGAGCAACACATTTTCACAGTGTACAAAAGGATTATTCCACAGCAGATGACTTTTCTCCCAATGCAGAGGCCATGTAGGTTAAAGGATTCTGGGAATACATAGATTTCCCCTTGGTAACTTATAACTTGATTTATACATGGAGTTGAGACCCAATCATTTTCTTATCTCTAAGAAAGGAAACAAAACCAAAACCAAAATTTAACATTTACTTAATGCTAAGAAATGGCAAATAGCAAGCAGAATGTCTTTTTGTTTTTGTATTTTGAGAAATGGTCGTACTATGTAGTCTTACTGGCCTGGAACTCTGTATAGACCAGACTGGCCTGAAATCACAGAGATCTGACTGCCTATACCTTTGCCTCCTGAGAGCTAGGATTAAAGGTATACACCACCATGCCTGGCAGCATATGATTTTAGATATTGGAGCTGTCAACTGTTCCTTGAGTTTATATCATGACCTTAAATTGTGCACATACATAAAATAATTCATAGTTTTAAAATATTTCTTTTATGTTGATAAACCAAGATTAGAAGATAATTATTTATTTTCCCATTCAACCTTTTATTTTTCAGACAGTTTCATGATTCTCAGGCTGGCCTTGAACTCGCTGTGTATCTGAGACTGACCCTGAATGCCTGATCTTCCTGTGTCCATTTTTGGAGTGCTGAGATGACAGGCACACACTATGCCCAGCTCTCACTCAAGAGTTCTAAAATGAAGTTACAGAGACTGTGTCATATTTTTAAGGCAAAATTCCAACCATGAAAATGAATTATTCAGCCATGCAATACATAGAGGCATGTTTAAGTGACTTAATCTTTCATCCTTGTAGGTTATTAGTGTGGTCATTTAAAACTACTTACTAGGCAAATGCGTCTTCACACACATCCATCTTTATGTATTGAGTCTTCTAGTCTTACAGTTATTCTCTTAAGACTGTCACTTTTCTATCTCCAGGAGTGTATGCATCTAACTAGAACCTAGGTTCTTTGGAATCTCTCTGGTCAAAGGAAATTCTTACATGTCATTGAGATACAGAGGTCTATAGAGTTAGAATAGATTTATTTGTGGCAGAGGATGGGTTTCTCACTCCAAGGATTGACTTGAATTTCAATCCCAGAGCATATAAAAGGCCAATCTTTCAGAGATTCATAAAATATTTGGAGATGTGTCTTTTCAGTTTTAACCTTTTAGCCATTTTGAGACTTAAGCAGTTACCAAGTATCAGTTTTATGGCACAAAATTTCTGACTAGAAAGAAATCAATAAAGACTACCATCATTCATTCTAGCCTGAAAAATAACAAGATATCATTTGTAATGATGCACACCCCCAAAGAGGTGTTGAGTGTGTCAGATGGTAATTTAATCATCTGTACATAAAGTATGGCCTGATGCATATTCAATCCTCTTCTCCAATGTACAGAGCATGACAATCTCCTTCCACTAAGCTCATGGCCAAGGTTGGATTCACCAGGAAATGGAACATTTTCTGTTTGAAATTAAGTATTGATTTTCAATGATATATATTTATGTGGTACAGTATGATGACTTGATTAATGCATATCCTGTGCAAAAGCAAATCATGGCCCTTAGCACTGTTGTTTTCATACACATTTATTATAATACCAATATTCAGTCCTTGTGAATATTTATGAAAGCAAGGTGCTGGTTTGATAAGCACAGTGAGTGTGCTGTCAGTCTGACCAACAGGTAGGGTAGAGGCAGGACCAGTCCAGCCAGTCTTTCCCTTGGGGCTGAGCAGGATGGTGAGTGTTGACGGCCCAGAAGCCCCCTGTCCACCGGAGAGAAGCACGCTGAGCCAGGAGCCTTGTCAAAGCATGAACTTGCTTTATTGCATCAGGAGTAGACTTACATAGGTTGGAGTGACAGGGGGATGGGGTGAGGATAGCGGGTCAATGAGATGATGCCTTCTCAGCAGTTACTAGGCAGGGGCGATTCTAGGTCGGTAGTGCTGAGTCCCTCGTATGTGGAAGTCATGTCCAAGGATAGGTCGCCAAACTTGAGCTAGGCTAGGGAAGTTACACTGGGCCTCACGCCCAGGCCTTATGGGACCCAACAGTGTGTGCTGGTCCAATTGGGATGATTACTGTTTTATTTTTATATTATATTTTTTATATGCAGGTTTTGCATTCCTCTCTTGTGTTTCAGATGGATGACAGGCAAGTAGCTGTGAATTGGTGTTGTAGAAAACTAGAACGCACCTCCTTACAAAGACTTTTGTGCAGTCTCTCTAGCACCTGGATGAGTGGATGTCTTGGATATTCCTTTGAATGTTAGTTACAGCCCTGTCGTTAAACCTCTTATACTTCACATGCATCATTCGGCTCTAATGGGGTATTTAGCACTTTCCCAGCACCCCTTCCAACAAACTACAATAACTATTGAGTAATCATGTTTTGTCTTGATCACTGGATTTCACTTCTCTTGCCCCACATGCTTGCAGTTGTCTTATACAGTCTTGGTTCTTGACTCTCCCTATCCCTCTAATCTAAGGTTTGTAGCTCAGGAAGCCATCACAGAAGGACCATTAAGGTCTTACTTAATGTATGAAGAGTATCACAAATGGGGGTGGGGTGGCTAGGAATGCCTTCTCCTTTTCTCCTTTTTTTGGTCCATGTTTCATAAATTAGCCAGTTGATTTTGTCTCTGTATTTCACTGAGACTTTGTCCAATTCTTCTATAAAGGCCTTCTCAACCTTCTCTGTTACAATTCTCTCATATAGCTAAGTGCAAAATTATGTTTTTCTTTTTCTAGGATATCTCCCTCTTCAATGAATTCTTAATAAGCTTGCACTGTGTCCCATGGTCTTATTAATTTTGTAGCCTTAGAACTATTGCCAACTGGGTAATTTTATGTAAATAAAATGTTTGTTAAGTTCATGGTTTCAGTTTCTGTAATGGCCAAGATTGAGGTGCTAGCTGCATATGCTGAGAACTATTTTGATGGTGGGGACTCTGTAGTCCTGTTGCACATGTAAGGCATAGTACCAATAATTACATCAAGACAACTGATTTTCTAATTCATTAATCCATGAATTGATTGATTGATTCATGAGTGTAAAGTCCTCCTTATTTAAACAACTCTTTAAGTTCACATCTCTTAATAGTTTAGTAGGGACATTTACATCATAGCCACCAATCAGTTTAGCACTTAATAATTTTGTTAAATTCTCTTTCTCTCTCATTTCTGCCTGCTGTCTCTTGATGTGTTCCTTTTGCTTTATTTATAGTTGTTATCATATTTCTTGTTGCTTTCCCAAGCACATTTACACTATTGTTCTTCCTTTACAGAATTGCTTTACAAGCAAATAAAAATATTTAACAAATCCTTTTCTCCATTTACAGAAAATTTCTGTGATTTCTGGCATATTGTATTGAAATCTGTTTGTGAAGATAGTTAAAGCAATGCCTTAAACTTCTCATTATAATTTTAAAAATCATTTATTGTGTACTGTTGTTAAAAGCACCTGTGCTTAGATGAATAAAGGAACTCACTGCACACGGACCACCTAGAGTTCTCCACAGAGCATGCTCATTTCCAAAGTAGCAGCATCTTTTGCCTAGTCAAGGAATATAGCAGGTGCCTTTTGTTGCAGATGTTGTGTCTTCTCAAGGTCATGAGAAGATGAATCCAGTTCATTGCCTTGATAGTTGAATGTGAATGTTCAATGGGAATCTCAAGGTAGAGTCCAATAATGCATGTGTTACCATCAATCCCCCCCCCTTTTTTTTTTTACATGGGTGCATTGAGACAGAGATTCTCTGTATAGCTTTGGAGCCTGTCCTGGAACTCACTCTGTAGACCAGGCTGGCCTGGAACCCAGATCCACCTGCCTATGCCTCCCAAGTGAGTGCTGGGATTAAAGGTGTGTACCATTGCTGCCTGGCCATCAACCCCTTTATATAAATGAGGAAGCTATGAACTCAGAAAGGTTGTCTAACCCATTTCATCCCACTGAGTATTTAGACACAGAAGTTCAAAACTACCCTTTCTTGATCTAAGAGTGTCCTTTCCAGATACCATGATTTGGAACATTTACATTTTGCTGAGCTATTTAGTTTTCTTTTTCCTTTTTGTTAAATATGTTTATTGTTGAGTTATAGTGGTAATAATATTTATCATAGACTCTGTGAACCATTGACTATGTGATTTAAAACAAAATACTGAATTATGTTGGTCTCATTCATTTCATACATACAATTATTGTATGAGTTGCAGTGGTAAAATGTGTATGCAATTATAAAGTTTAGAGCTATAATTCTCCTTATTTGTTTACAGGTATTACATAGAATCAGATGATAATGATTGTGCACATCTATCAAATGGATGGCAGTCTAACACCTTGTCAATAAAGTTTTTAGATAAACAATGTTCTGTTTATTCTGAAGGCCTCCCTCTTCGCTGCTGTTACTAGACTGCATCCATTTTATCATAACTTTTGTGTGTTATTATTTTTTTCATAGATCCATGTAGGCCCTGTGTTTGCACCTTCAATCTCTGTGAAGTCATATACCCCTTGCTTGGTTGATTCATAGGGCCTTGTTCTCCTGCCATCTCTATCGTTTCTGGTTCTTATAATCTTTTGACCTCCTCTTCTACAGGAGTCACTGTGCACTGAGGGGAGGGATTTAATGGAACTTCTAATTCAGACTCTGCATAATGTCTGGCTGTGGGTCTCTGCATCTGTTCCCATCTGCTACCAGACAAAACCTATCTGATGATGACTGGATAAGGCACTGATCTATGAGTATAGCAGAATATCATTAAAAATCATTTCATTGAATTTTTTTTGGACCAATAGTATTTGGTTTTACCTTAGGTCTCTGGATTATCTAGTCTCTGGTTCTTGGTAACCCATACTGTGTTTGGTATGAGTTCCTTCTTATGGAGTGGGCCTTAAGTCAAACCAGACATTGATTGACTATTCCCACAAGTTCTTTGCCACTGTTGCCCTAGCATATTTTGTATCCAGGGTAGATGTAGGTCAAAGGTTTTGTAACTGGGTTGGTGTCCACACTTCTCTTTTGGTAGCCTTCAGGGTACATTCCTGAACCAAAGAGACTAGAATGTGGGGGAAAGGTTCCATGTAGGCACAAGCTCAACTTTTCCATGTTCAATGAGTTGTTTGGGTGTTTTCTTGGCAATGGGGACCTGCTGTTAGTATATAGGGAGCAATCCTTTTTCTTAGCAACAGTCTGGGTTGTTTGGAGATTTCTATTGGGCCCCCCTTGGCCAACAACTCAATTGAATGCAGTGCGTTCCCACCACTGCAAGGCTTACTTGGCTACAAAAGATGTCCAGTTGAGACTCTGTATCCTCTATGATAAAGTGGCCTCATTAGGATCAGGTTCATAGAGTAGAGGGAGTTTTCGCTGCATTAGGTTTTCATACCTTGATCCAAATACCCCCCAGTTTCAGCTGTCTTTCCCCATATTCTTTGCCTTAATTCTATCCCCCTAACCTGATATCACCACATTTGTCCCTACTTGCCCCCAGGCTACCCTAAAAAGTCTATTTTATTTTAATCTCCCAAGGAGACAAGGTTTCCCCCCAGATGTTTGTCTTTCACTAACCTTTCTGGGTCTCAGGACTGTAGATTGCTTATCATTTACTAAATGTCTTATATCCACTTACAAGTGAATATATACCATATTTGTCTTTCAGGGTCTATGTTAACTCACCCAGGATGATTTTTTCTAGTTTCATCCATTTGATGTTGTGTGATATTTGATTGCATTCTGAGGCTCTCAAGACTGACAATAAAGTTTGTTTTGAATCAGAGGATAGAGCTAGCTACTAACTGACTAAAATTAACCACAGAGGTTTTTGGAGGACTGAGGACAGATAGAGAGAAAGGAAGTAGTAGCATGGGGCTTAGACAGGGTCTCTCCCCTTTTGGATGGAGGAAGGAGAGAGAGGAGGTCACTGGTTGCTTCTCTGATCATTCAGATTCTTACCCCAATATCTGACTCTGGATTTTTCATTGATTAAGAATAATTAGAGGCCGGGCATTGGTGGCGCACGCCTTTAATCCCAGCACTCGGGAGGCAGAGCCAGGCGGATCTCTGTGAGTTCGAGGCCAGCCTGGGCTACCAAGTGAGCTCCAGGAAAGGCGCAAAGCTACACAGAGAAACCCTGTCTCGAAAAACCAAAAAAAAAAAAAAAAAAAAGAATAATTAGATAAACACATCAATTTACCTGTACATTTCATGATATCATTAAAAAAACTGAGTAATACTTCATTATGTAAACAAATTTTCTTTACACATTTTACTGTTGAGGGATATCGAGGTTGTTACTGGATATTATAAATAAAGCCACAATGAACATGCTTGAGCAAGAGTCCTTGTGGTAGGTTGGAGTGTATTTGGGTATATGCCCAAGAGTTTTATATCAGTGTCTTGAGGTAGATTGATTACCCACTTTCTAAACAACCACCATATTGATTTTTGTTGTAGCTGTACAAGTTTGCACTCTCACCATCAATGAAGGAGTGTTCCTCTTGCTCCACATCCTTGTCAGCATGAGCTGTGACTGATATTATTCATCTTAGTCATTCTGACATATGTAAGGTGGAATCTCAAAGTGGTTTTAATTTGCATATCTGTGATGGCTAAGGATATTGAACATTTCTTTAAGTGTTTCTTAGCCATTTGAAATTTCTCTAGTGAGAATTATCTGTTAAGATTTGTATCACATTTTAAATTGGATTATTTGCTTTTTTATATCTAGTTCTTGGGTTCTTCATATATTTTGGATTTTTAAAAATTTAATTAATTTATTTTATATCCCAACTACAGTTTTTCCTCCCTCCTTTCTTCCCATTCCCTTCCCCTTCCCATCTATGCCTCCCTCCCTTAATCCACTCCTTCTTTGTTTCTGTTCAAATAGGGGCAGGCCTCCCATGAATGTCAACAAAGCACCTCCCCTTTTATTTAGGCTGGGCAAAACCATCTAGTAGGAGGAATAGCTTCCCAAGAGCCAGCCAAAGCTCCTGTTCCCATTGTTAGGAGTCCCACAAATAGACCAAGCTACACAACTATCACATATATGCAGAGAGCTTAAATCAGTCCCATGTAGGATCCCTGGTTGTTGCTTCAGACTCTGTGAGATCCTATGAGCCCAGGTTAGTTGATTTTGTGGATTTTCTTTTCTTTCTTTCTTTCTTTCTTTCTTTCTTTCTTTCTTTCTTTCTTTCTTTCTTTCTTTCTTTCTTTCTTTCTCTCTCTCTCTCTCTCTCTCTCTCTCTCTCT
>CABHPR010132275.1:3887-17856 GCA_902168415.1 Peromyscus melanophrys | reverse complement strand
AGAAGTAGCACTTCTCAAATTATCTTCTGAACAAATTGATCCCATTTACTTAGTCGAGTTTGGGGTCAGTACAGTATGCCTTCCATCAGTCTTCTTTTAAAATTCTTACCAGCTTGCAAAGACCTGTTCTGCAGGCGGTCTCTTCACTCTGGTGGCTGTTGCGTCTGTGTGGAAACTTTGGTCTGGTCTATTTCCATTGGTCTAGTTTTTTCTTTTGCTGTTTGTGTTTTTAGGTCATATATGAAGTAAATCTTTGCTAAGCCCGGTGTCCTCCATTGCTCCTGGGTTTTCCACTGTAGACTCATAGTTATGGGTCCTACAATTAAGTCTTTTGATTTTGAGTTCATTTCGTGTATGATAAGAGTTAGGGACTTGTCTCATTCTTCTGAATATCAAGGTCCTGTTTCGTCAGCGCTATTTGAAGAAACTGTCCTTTCTACAGTGTATATTCTTGATGCTTTTATACAAAGATAGTTGGCTGTAAATACATGGCCTTATTTCTGGCTCTCTATTATGCTGTATTGGTTTATCTGTGCATTTTTGTGCCAGTGCCATGTTTTAAAAATTGTTTCCTTATTTTTTGAGATTATGATATAATTACGTTATTTCTCTCTCCCTCTGACTCCCTCCAAACCCTCTCATTTACCCCTCCTTGCTGTCTTTTAAAATTCCCCATGGTTTTTTGAGTCAGGTGGTATATTATGGACTTCTTTTTGGTGTGAGAGAGGACCTGGCAGAAGCAAGCAACCTAAGGGAGAAGAGCCCTGTTTTGGCTCATGGTTCAGAGGGATCCATCAGAGAAACCCTGGAGGAGGGGTAAGACTGGCTTTTGTTTGTGGGGAGTTTACAGCAGGGATTGTCACATCTTGGTGGATCCAGAAGTTAGGAGCTAGGCTGAGGTGGGGCTGTTCTGAAATGCTCAAGACCCTCCCCTGTGTTTTATGTTTGCCAACTAAGTCCCATGTCCAGAAAAGGTCCAAAGCTTCTCTAAGCAGCATCACTGGATGGCGACTAGCCTGTGGGGCATGTTGCACATATATATCTGAAAGATACTAGGTCATGTGACACCTCTAGTTACTTTGTTGTTATAGAGGATTGGTTACTTTAGCTACTTGGGTGTCTTTTAGGGTTTCATAAAAACCAGTATGTTACAGAGATTGCCTGAATTTCACGTCTACTGTAGCATGACTCAGTAAACAAGACAGAATTGGCAGAAGTGCCAATCAACAGATGACATGAGAAAGAAACGTTGGTGTGTACAGACACATATACAGTGGGATATTAGGATGAAATGCTGTCATTTTTGACAACATCTATAGGTGATAAGTAAAATAAGCCAGTCATAGAATTGTATTTACTCGTGACCTCATTCATATGAAAATCTGAAAAGCAGATCTTATAGAAATAAAGAACAGAACAGTGTCATCAGAGCCTGGGGTGCAGGGAGAGGAGGATTTCACAGAGTTTCAGGGAGATAGAATGTTCCCTAGTGCTCTGTACCACAAGAGAGTGACAGCAGTTAATACTAAGCTGTCATTTATTGATTATATATTGACTCATTGTACTTTTTTTTTTTGTTTTTCTCGACAGTGTTTCTCTGTGTAGCTTTGGAGTCTGTCCTAGAACTCACTCTGTAGCCCAGGCTGGCCTTGAACTCACAGAGACCTGCCTGCCTCTGCCTCCTGAGTGCTGGGATTAAAGGCGTGCGCCACCACCGCCCAGCTGACTCACTGTACCTTTAAAATTAGCTAGAAGTGTGAAAATTTGAGAGAATGTGTTTCTTAGTTGCTCTAATGTGATTGTCATATAATGTGTATATATATATTAATCACATTATACCATAAATATTGATAATTATTATAAATGAAAATTTCTTTAATTTCATTACGACAAAGAAATAAAAAATATTAGAAAAAAAAGAAAGGGTCACTTTCTTTTTGTTTTACTCCATTCTTTTAAGTGGATTTCTCCACAAAACCTTTTTCTGTCATTTTATATCCATTAACATTCTATAAAACTTCTAATAAGTTATTTGAGAATTTCCATCATTTCCATCTTTTAGCTCCAGTTTCTGAACTTGAGTTTTACGACGTGAATTCTGGTTTTCATAAACTCAGACTTAAAAACTGACAGATTAAATGTTCTTGCTTCCTTTCTGTACGTAAGGAGTCAGGACAACTCCTGAGCAACTAATTTTTCTTCCTTCCTGAGGCATAAAGGAAAATAAAAGGACAATTAGATTGGATTCCATGGAGAGAAGCTGAACTGCTTCTCAGTTGTTCTAGGGTATACGGCACGGAATTCTTAGAAGACTATAGATTATTGAATGTGTCTGTGTTTGAATAAATTATCTTCAGTGGACATAGAGCTCATTCAACCGCTACGTTCGTGTTTAGTATTCGCCACAGTGTTTTTTAAAGATATATTCTTTAAACTGCAGCTTTACCTTTTCTGGTGTGGGTACATAAGGGGAAGAGAATTGTTGCCACTTTAGATGGAAACAGATCTGTCCGTTGGTCATTTGAGAATGGCTCATGTATTTAGAAACTGTAGTTTTAATCATTCCTACTAATAATTGATCCTAGGTTTGGAGGCAAAGTCTTATTATGAAAGGAAATAAGTTCATGGCACTAGACTTTTTTTTTCTAACAAGTAGTAGAATAGTTTGAGATAATTGATCTAAGGTGGGTACACTGGTAGGCTCATACAATCCTGGTACTTGGGAAGCTGAGGCAGGGAGACAATGAGTTCAAGACCAGCCTGGGTGGCTATAAGGCAGTAAGACCCTGCCCTAAAAACCTAGCAAAACAGAAAATACATAACTTATTTATAGTCTTTATTCCATTGATGAATTTGCAACAAGCCCCATGGATTGAGTCAGACTCCAGTTTTCTTCCACTGCCTTGACTCTTAGAGATGTCAGCAGACATAGGCTGGAACTAAGGGTGTCACATGCATTTGCATGGAGGCTGTTTACACGTCTGCTTTCAGAATTACTCTAGAACTTGGCCTCTACAAATTTCAATGTTCCATTCTGTGCAAATGCACGAAGCAGCTGACAGCTTTCTTTGAGATTACTCCTGCTGTCTCCTCAACTACAGACACATTCCTTGATGTTACTTCAGCCCCACCGTGGAGCATACTTCTGGCTCTGTTGGTTGTCATCTCATCACTCAGGGAAGATACAGTGTTTTGTACTACTTGTTTAAAAGACAAGATAAGTAAATACTAACGGCTGCTTCTGGGCATTCACAATAAGGATAATAATAACGATAATGACTAGGTATTGCATGCCTCCTGTTTTAGAGAAGTGATATATACATACATTATCTTGAATTATTTCAGCATCAAGTGAAATAGACAATGTTATCATCTACAAACTCAGAGAGAAAAGGTAGTTTTCCTAAAGTTTATCAGAGAGTCAATGACTAAGCTGTGGTTCCCATCCAGGGCTGCCTAGTGTTGTCCTTTTATTGCTGTCAGCCAAATTACACCACAATTACGAAGCACACCCTCACCCACCGGTCCAGACCACAAGGTTCAGCAAGTGACATGGTCTAGAGATTCTCTCATGAGCATTTACCAAATAGGAAAGAATACCTATTTCAGGACAGGATGTACTGTGAATGCCAGTGGTATCAATGCACTGATCTGAAGGTTTTATATATATTGCAATTTGTAGGGACCAAGTAAGTATGTATGTATGTATACGCACCCACCCACCCACCCACCCACCCACACCCTCCCCCACACCCTCCCCATATATATATATATGTGCTTATATCGAACTGTTCCTTCAGTTACTCAGAGTAGAATTGAAACATTCAACTTTAACACAAGTGCTGGCGTAACTCTCTACCTTCTTCTTCAATTCTGTAACTCTTTTGCTTTGAGTATTTTGGAACTGAGTTATCAAGGGCATATGAATTTGTAATTTTTATATTTTCTGATGTATTAGCCACTTTTTCATACCGAACTGTTTCTTGACATGCTGCTTAGCTCCTCCTGTAGTATTGATACAAAGTATACAGCTCATTCATGGCTATAGTTTGCAGGTTTTTTCTTTTCATTTACTTCCTACCATTTTTGTGTACTTTGGAGATAGCAAATTATCTTAGTCTTTATCTTATTTGACAGTCTCTGCCTTTTGAATAGGATATTTTTTCATTCATACATATTGATATATATGAATACATACACAAACACTTATATATATGTATATATATACACTATATATACATATATACATACACTATATATATATGTTTTTTAAGACAGCATTTCTTTGTGGAATAGTCCTTGCTGTCCTGGAACTTGCTTTGTAGACCAGACTGTCCTTGAACTCACAGAGATCCATCCACCTATCTCTGCCTCCCAAGTGCTGGGATTTAAGATGTGCACCACCACTGCTCAGCATTCATTCATATTTAATGTAAGCGTTGTTGCTATCTTTGGATTTAAATTTCTCATTTTAATTTTATGCATATTACATGTTAATGTTTTCCTTTTCTGTTTAACAAATATTTGTCTCTGTGCCATTTTATTCTTCTGTTGGATTTTAATGATTTTGTTTGAGTTGTGAGCTAGTGATTGTGCTATGGATTATGATATATATGTGTGTATATATATATATACACATATATATGTATATATATATATATAGTCTTATTAGAATCTTCTCTGGTTAATCACTGATGTGATTTTTTTGGTAAAACATGTCAACTGTACCCTGTTATAGCTCCATTTCTTCCCTAGTCTTTTGTAGTAATATATAGTATGTGCTATCAATATCTCTGCTATAAATATAATTTAATTGTGCTACAATTATTGCATTATATAAACCTTAGGCTTTTTAAAGAGCAACTAAAAAGGGAAAAATACATCTGTATATTTTATACTTACATATTTTCCACTTATAGTGCTGTCTGTTTCTTTTCCTGTCGCTTGATGTTATTTGGTACTGTCATTTACTTTTAGCTCAAAAACTTTTCTTGGCGTTTCCTGTAATGTAGATATGATGGGAATGAATTATCTCCATTTTTATTTATGTATGGCTGTCTTTGTTTCACCTTCATACTTGAAGGATAGTTTTAATTTGTTGACAGATTTTTTTTTCTTCCAGCATTTTGAATTTGTCATTCCTCCACCTTTTAGCTTCCAGTTTTCTAATGAGGAGTCAGTCATTAATCACACTGCTGTTCCCTGCCACGCCACGAGACCTTTTTCTCTTGCAGCTTTCACATTTTCTCTGTCTTTCACTCTTAACAACTTGACTATGGTATTGTCTACAGATATATTCTTTGGTGTGTGTTGACTGAGATTACTTCAAATTTTTGCATGTTTAAATTTTTTATTAAAACTAATAATTATAACAATTAAATAATAATTAAAGCTAATAATCCAGCCATTATTACTTTTTCTTTTTTTAATTTATTATTTTTTTCTTGGCATACTGGTTTGTTTCTGAGGAAAGGTTTTAGTACACAGCCTGAGTTGGACTTGAACTCAAAATCCTGCCATAGCTTCCTGAGGATTGACATAACAAATGTGGGTAACTGTACTCGGCTCCAGCCATTGTTTCTTTAAAGAAAATTTATTCCTTTTTCCCTTTCATTCTGGGGTTACTATCACATTCACACTGGCACTTTTGGATTTTTCCCATAGTCCTCTGAACTTCTGTTCAATGTCCCTCAAACTTCTCTCTTTCCTGTTTCTCGGATTGGGCAATTGTTTTGGGTAAATCTGCATTAATGGGAAGTTAAAAATTGAGTTTCACTATGGAACCTGCATTTTTTTTTTTTTACTTCTCTGTTATTACACTTCTTTTTGGAACTCAGTCATGGGCATTAGTTTGTAGATTCCCTAGGAACCTGACTGCCACACCTGCCAGGGAGCAGGTCAGCAATTTTCAGACCTTTACTCTCCTTCTTCTTGAACAAACCCAACCCTCAAGTCTCATCCCCACCTCTGTAGCAGACGACCAGTTGGCCACTCCTCCCTCTCTGCCCTCATTCCCAGTGTACCTAGCAGATAGATCCTGGTGGAACAGTCTGCTTTACTACCTCCTGTGGAGCCCCTGAGCCCTCTCCCTTCTAGCCTCTCTCCATCACAAAGTGTCAGCTCCAATACCAAAATACACATTCTAACCAGAACCCCCAGTGGCCACACCTGGCAGGATCTCAGAAGCATTCCATAACAGGTAACACAGCCCTCACACTCTCCTAAGAACCAAAGAGGTAAACAGAAACCCAGGAGCAGAACATGCATTCAACAAAGACAAGACCAGATATCAGCACTTAACTTGTAATATCTCAAACCCACCTACCTAGACACCAGCATAAAAACAAAATTAGTAGCAGCCAGGACAATATGCTTTCATTAAATCTCAGCATCCCTATTAAAGTAGGCCCTGAAAAATGCAATGTAGCTGAAGCTCAAGGCAAGGACTTCAAGATAGCCTTTATGAATATGTTAGAGGCCCTTGAAGATGAACTAAATAAATCCCTTAAAGAAATCTGTGAAAACACAAACAGTGGAATGAAATGGAGAATACAATATAAGACTTGTAAGAGGAAGTAGAATAAATAAAGAAAACCCAAATGGAAGGAAAACTGGAAATGAAATTTTAGGAACTCAAAAAGGAACCTCAGAGGCAAGCCTCACCAACAGAATACAAGAGATGGAAGAGAGAATCTCAGTCTCTGAAGACAGGATAGAAGAAATGGATATCTCTGTCAAAAAAAAATGCTAAATCTAAAAACACCCAGGCATAAAACATCTAGGAAATCTGGGACATTATGAAAGGACCAAATATAAAAATGGTAGGAATAGAGGAAGAGAAGAAACCCAGGTCAAAGGCACAGAAAATATTTTCAACAAAAATTATAGAAGAAAATTTCCCCAACCTAAAGAAAGAGGTACCTACAAGAACTATACAGAACACCAAATAGATCAGAAAAGAATTTCCCCATGTCATATAGTAATCAAAATACTAAATGTAGTATACAAAGAAAGGAGATTAAAAACTGCAAGGGAAAAAGACCAAATCACATATAAAGGCAGACCTATTAGACTAACAACTGACATTTCAATGGAGACTTTACAACCCAATGGAGGCTGGACAGATGTTCTACAAGCCCTTAAGAGACACAGACCACACAACTGGTTACAAACATACTAAGTGAAATGTTAGTATATTGATTGGTTTTGACTATTAACTGGATACAACCTAGATTCATGTTGGAAGGCCTCCTGACTGGTCAGAGCTTATAGTCCATCATGGCCTGGCAGCGTTTCCCAAAAGCTTGGCGACATGGAGACTCCTTCCCTCCCCAGTGAAATTTCCCATTCTCTACCTGCTCTTATCTGGAGAATGTCCCTGGGCCTGGAAGACTGACCTTATCTGAAAGCTATCTCTAAGCCAGATGCCTGATTTATCTTTAGCTTGACCCTTGGCACAGATTCCTGCAAGAATTGTGTTAGGAGCTCTGCCATAGACTCTACTGCCACTTAGGAAGCCTTGTGATAGGAGCATGCCACTTAATGCAAATTAGGGTTTGTCCCCAGGCTCCCCAATCCTATATATTCCTTATACTCTGAGATAGAGCTGAGCTGATTCAACCAAAGTCTGTCCCCCAGAGGGCTGTCTCCATCATACCCACAGCCATCCAAACCCTGTTCCCTGCTTCTGCTCCCTCCACCCTCGTGGACCAGTGCAGCCAATGATCCCGGGGGAAAAAAGCAGAGCCACAGACTCACTTGAGAGGAGTTTCAGTTGAGGAATTGTCTAGGTCGGGTTGGCCTATGGACATGCTTGTGGAGATTGCCTTCATTGTCAGACATAGGAAGACCCAGCCCATTGTGGGAGGTACCATTTCCTAGGCAGGCATCCTGGACAGTATAAGAGAGAACAAAGCTATCAGCAGTCAAGGAACCGTTACACATATTCTCTTTTCTCTTGACTGGGTTTGATGTTGACTAGCTGCTCGAGTTCCTGCCCTGATGGTCCCTCAATGACGAACTGAGACTTGGAGTTGTAAGTAAATGACCTCTTCCTCTCCTCAGTTGCCTTTTGGGCAAGGTGTTTTGTTTTATCACAATAGTTACCTCAGATGGGGTTCTCAGCATAACCCTGGGTTACCGTCATCTCTTCAAAACTGTGTTACCCGTCGTGGGTGAATAGCACCAATGGAAATTTCCTTGAGGAATCTTAACCACATTTATTAAGTGGTGACAGGAAGCCAGTGAGCAGAGTAGCATTTCACTTTAGTCATTTCCAAAAGGAACCATTGGAGCACTTGTAAGTTTATTTTGCTGTTGTGACAACACTGTCATCTGCCAAATCCTGACTCAACGCCAGTGCTAACAGATTTGAGTTCTTGTCAGCTGTGTGACTCAAAGCCAATGCTAACAGACCTGAGTTCTTGTGAGCTGTGTGACTCAATGCCAATGCGTATATGTATATATATAGTCTGTTCAGTCTGTATAATGTTACTGATGTGTATGTTTTGAGGATGACCATTGGCATTGGATAACCAATTGGTGGGCTGTTCCATGAGGAGGACTCTTTGACCTCCTCTTAACATTCCTTAGTTGTCTGTGGTTCTTTCTCTAGGGTTGAGGCTGTGTGGGAAAGCCATATATTTTTAAAAGTACCAAGTTTCTGAATCTTTTATTAGAGTTTAAAAAAAACCACTAAGTGTGAATTCCCTTAAGTAGAAAGCCCTCAGTAACTCTAATTAGAGCAATTGAATTGGGTTTTTACTCTGTTCAGATTCCCCCAGAAGGCTTCATCAATCTCTGTGCACAGTGCCCTGTAAAGTTAACACATGATATGTGTGTCAAAGGCCGTGGGAAAGATGTCTCCCCTGAGAATGACTGACTTCTCACAGGATGAGTTCAGAACCAATGTAGATCTAAGGCAAGCCCCAGTTTTTCCTTAGTTTCTGTGTCTTAGATGCTTCTGTCCTACCTAAAATAAATATTGGCAATATTTCAGCACACCCAGGCTGTGGGTCATCAAAAAAATGCATTAGGCATATGTGATGCTTTCATTTTTTTTTAAAATATGTTTTAGCAATTCTTTGAGAATTTTTCATATGACATATTTTGATCCTATTGCAATTCTTCAAATTTTGTCAGAGAATTATCTTAAACATTTTCAAGACCACTCTCTTACATTGCCATAAAAATCAAAAAAATTATGTCTTTTCAACTAACATTACATTCAATATTTGAATATGATTGCAAATAGTATTATTGTTTATATATAGCAGCAACTCTCATGATCTCACTGATAAATCCATTTCCTTCTGCAGATGCTGCACAGGGCAGCTGTGATTCTCTTTGGTCACTGACTGGCTATTTGAAGTGTACTCCATTTGGGGTAACAGAACCTTCATGTTAAGGCATATGCGAATAGGAGTGAGGGAATCCAGATGCTGAATATTGGGCACAGATCTGCTCCTATCATTTGCCGGGAAGTCTTCATAACTATACCCCACAGCTGAGAAATGACTCGCTCTGATTATCTCCAACAGTAATTGTTGGTGATTTACAAGACTTCCATCTGATTTTCCTCTTTCTATTCATACACGACTAGACGGAAGGATTCTGAAATTTCTGTTTTCTGTTACTTAAAGTGTTCTGAAATTTGACCACGAATGGGATCTCAAACTTCTTTTATGAGTTGTTTGAGTATCAGAGATGGATATCTGTGTCCTGCTCTATTATCACCCTTGTCTTATTCTCCTGGTGCACAGTCTCTCACTGCACCTGGGGTTGACTGTTTCAGATAGAGTCTTTATCCAGCAAGCCCCAGAAATCCTCGTCTCTACTCACTCCCATCCTCTGCAGCACCGGGGTTGCGAATACTGTGCAATCATGCCCAGTTTTTATTTGTGTGCTGGGGATCGAACTCAGGTCTTTGTGCTTGCAGAGAAAACATTCTGATTCACCAGATAACTTCATATTTCTTACTGTGCTTACTATTTCTCATGCAAGGATGCTGGGAGGTCATTGAATATAGTTTTCTATAGACAAATGTTGTTTATTACCAACATTCTCTCTGAGTGCCATGATAAGTGTGGGTAAAGTAGTGAACAGGGCTTATCTCTGACCTCAGATACTTCTTGGTGACACTGATTATTTCTCTGAAGAGGGTTGCCACCTGTCTTTACAATTCCTTCTGTATGCTGTTGACCTTCCCTAGATGTGTCCTTCTGAAAACCACACCATTTACCATTTTTATTTATTTATTTTTGTGTGTGTATTGCATGCAGATCGAGCATTGCCATATGCAAAGCACTGTGCCAGGCACTTTGGGGAAATCATCTCATTAGTGCTCATAACACCAGGAACTATTATATTTGTGCATACAGTGATGCTTTAAAGTGCTGAGGACGTTATTTTAGGCCATAGGGTTGGACCCAATGGACCTGGAACTCAAGTCTCCTGCCATTTCATGGTGGAACTCAGCAGTTGGGTGTTACACTAAGTTGACTCCTGCGCTGTTCTCTTTGTTGCAGGAATTCTCATTACTACTGTGCACATGGGTGATAAAGTAGGAGAAATACGTTGCGCAGAATGTTAAAAGCACAACGTTTTCAAAATATGACTCTCAGGTCTTCCTCCCCAGAGATTCTGATCTGCCCTCTGGTGTGGGGTCTGTGATTAGATTGAAAAGGCTTTGCCAGGGCTCTGCTTCATCTTCTCTTGTTGATAGCCATGAAGACATGGTTGCATTTGCTGCATCCTGGGAGGTTCACTTTTACTCCCCACTCCCAGCTATCATATTTCCAGTTGAGACAACTTGTTGGTTTCTGTCTCGTTCTTTCTTCCCTTTTTTGCCACCTGAAGCTATTCCTCAGTCTTATGTTGGATGGGAGCATCATGGCTTCTTGCAAGACCCTGGGTTCTTTTCATCCATCTCACACTCAGCATCCCTGTGGCTTCTGACCATAGTATGAAATGGGTCACTACAGTTTCAGTATTTCTTCCCTTCATGCTTCATGTAAGTGTTGGTAGGAGGTCAGTCATTATAGCATGGTCAATTTAGGGCGCACTGGCTTCAGAAAACAGGTTCTAGAACATGTATGGCTGGCAACCCATCCTTGGATCAGACACTTCCGAGGGGGAAACTTGGGAGCTATGTAAATATCTGATGGGGAAACAGCAGGGAGAATTATATGCCAACTTTGAAAAGTATGTGTTTCTGATACCATTTAAGCAAATCTACACTGACAAGATAGAAATGGATGGGGCAAATAGAATTCTGAAGAAATTTAGAAGGGAGCTGTGAGTTGGCTTAGTGGCAAAGGTGCCTGCCGCCAAGCCTGATGCCTTGAGTTCAGTCCCTGACATCTTCCATAGTGTTGTCCTTCTCATGACTGTGACAATTAACTTGGAGTATGAAAGCTAATTTTTACTGGCCACATACAGTTCTCAGAACCAGAAAATTGGTTATTATGGATTTACTTTCATCCACTGAAATACCTCCACTGTGTCATCACCCCTATCCTCAACCTTCCAGTCCACTCCAGACAACCTACTCATATTTCATGATATTAACCCCAAACAGGGCATTTAATGAATGCCTTGCATGATGTAGAATCCTTCCAATTCCTCTTCCAAGGCTCAGGGTGTCTCAGTCCTCCATCCATCAATTTATCTGTTGTCAGCTACACTTTCTCCAGGAGAACACTCATTACCCTTCGGGAGGAAAGGGGAAAATGCCGATTTGCCTTCAGATGTCAAGAGTCCAGGTTTCCATTCAGATCAGCGACTTTGAGATGATTGCAGGTGTGTAAACCACAATTTATTGCCACTTTTGAAAATATAATCTGACAAAAGGGGCATGAAGTCACTTATCACAAACTATGCAATCAATTACATCTATCTGCCTATCCATCTAGTCAACAGACTTTTAGGGAAATTCTCTCAGCTTGTTTCTCAGGATACAAAACTGAGCCTCCATTATAAATGAGCTACTGCATGTGTTGCCAGTGAGTTCTACCTTATCATAGACATAAGGAAATAACGATGCCCTGGAAAAATGCATCCTGAGACCTGCTTTCATTGGATCATCCATAATGAACCCAGTCAGAGGACAATGAATTTAGGCTGCTTGACATTGATTCTAGTTAATACAGTCCTCATAGATGAGAGGAAGTAGCATGGACCTTGGTAATTAGGGGCAGATTAGCAGAGAAGTTGTACTGTATAGGAACCTTAAGGAATGCTTAGTAATTTGATCAATGAAGGCAGAGAGGGTGAAATCATTCTAACTGAGAGGAAGGGAAAAAGAGATTCTCCCTCTCCTAGTTCTTTTTTTTTTTTTGGTTTTTTTTGAGATAGGATTTCTCTATGAAACAGCCCTGGCTGTCATGGAAGTCACACTGTAGACCAGGCTTGGCCTCGAACTCACAGAGATCTTCCTGCTTCTGTCTCCCAAGTGGTGGGTTTAAAGGCATGTGCCACCACCACTGCCCAGCTTCCCTCCCCTAATTCTAAGGTTGTTTTCCAGGTCTGTGTAAGTATCTTACACGGTGTCTTTGATGCTGTCATCGTGCCTGGGTATGAGGAGTGGGGCTAGCCTGAGACCAGCTCTTTCATTTAGATCCATATTTGTGACAGTATCAGAAAGTTACTCATTTGGGCATTTGAAATTATATTAATCATGGAGAAAAGATACAGGAACTTAGGAGGGTACACTGTCACATGACCAACCCACTTTTATATGAGCAAAGGAGATATTCCATAAAGGCAGAATCCATTTATTTTTATTTTTTATTTTTTGGTTTGGGGTTTTCTGAGTTCCTAACTCCTTGTTTATTAGACTCCAACCAGGCTGTAGGAGGTTCTTGGTGTGTGGTACTGAGTAGATGAAGTGGGTTAGAGATTAACATTCCCATCGATTATTAGAAGGTGATTCTTTCTGGGTTCAAAGGAAATGGGACCCTAGGAACCCACAGCAAAATTCTATTGGACAACAAAAGGACACGGTGCTAAAAAATGGTTCCATTTTGTAAGACCAGAGACCATTAGTAACTGGTAAGAAAGGAATCACCTTATGGGATCTGGGTCTCTTTGAAGCATCCAGGGATAACCCACATTGAAACATGAGATAAGGGCCTTAAACCAAGTACTACAAATATTCTTGATTTTGTATTTTCCAAGAGAACAGAAATCCATGACCATGTTGTAGCCAAGACAGGGCATATCCTCATGATATCAACTCCTTTTTGGTTTAAATTTTACCGACACTCCATCCTTTCCTCAGTCCTATAGCAACCCTGACTCTTTCCATGACCAGTGAGCCGCCTCAATGCCTCAACTCCATGTTTGAAGTACCCTCCCTTGCTTCATCAAAAAAAAAAAACAAACCTAAGTTGTTTAAAGTGTAAGCTTTTTTTTCTAGGCTCTCTCTCATCTAGGTATCATCAATTGTTAGTATTTTATATCAAGTTTTTTTAGGAAAAAGTGCCTCTCTTTGTTGATCTGCAGTGTTGGGCATCCTACCTCATGCATGTCAGCCAAGCTCCCCTCGTCCAGTAGTGACTATTTTAAACATGATCTATACTGTTTCTTTCAACTAATTGTTAGACTTTACCCAGTAATATTTGTTTCAAATACTCTTGATTTAAGAAGCACATGCACTCAAGGCTGGAGAGATGGCTCAGGGTTAAGGGTGTGATTTCTTTTCGCAGAGGCTTAATTCCAAGCACCCACATGTGGCAGCCCACAGTTACAGCAAACTCCAGCTTCAGGAGCTCCAGTGCCACTAGCCTTTAAGGGCACCTGAACCCACATGCACATATGCACATACACATATACATAATTAAACATAAAATAAATTGAAAAGGCACACTATTTCTACAGAGGTTTTTTCTTTCTCCTTTCTTTCTTTCTTTTTCTTTCTTTCTTTCTTTCTTTCTTTCTTTCTTTCTTTCTTTCTTTCTTTCTTTCCTTC
>CABHPR010132274.1:0-37464 GCA_902168415.1 Peromyscus melanophrys | reverse complement strand
CTCTCTCTTTTCTCCTTCCTTCCTTCCTTCCTTCCTTCCTTCCTTCCTTCCTTCCTTCCTTCCTTCCTTCCTCCCTCCCTTCCTTCCTCCTCCTTTTTTTAAATTCTTCTCATATATTACATCCCAATTGAAGTTTCCCCTCCCTCCTCTCCTCCCAGCCCCTCTCCACCACCTCCCTCTCCCCCAGAATCACTTCTCTCCTTTTCCCTTCAGAAAAGACTAGACTTCCCAGGGATATCAACCAAACATGACATATCAAGTTATCGTTAAGAATAGGTACATCCCCTCATATTAGGGTGGGATGAGGCAACCCAGTAGGAGGACAAAGGTCCCAAAAGCTGGCAAAAGAGTCAGAGGCAGCCCTTGCTCTCACTGTTAGGAGTCCCACAAGAACACCAAGCTACGCAACCACAACATATATGCAGAGGACCTAGGTCAGATCTACACAGGCTCCCTGATTGTTGGTTCAGTCTCTGTGAGTCCCTATGAGCCCTGGTTTGTTGATTCTGTGGGTTTTCTTGAGGTTTCCTTGCCTCTCTGCCTCCTTCTTCAACCTCTTCCTCAGGATTCCCCAAGCTCAGTCTAATGTTTAGCTGTGGGTCTCTGTTTCTGTTCCCATCAGTTGCTGAATGAAGCCTCTCTGATGACAATTATGCTAGGCTCCAGTCTACAAGCATAGTAAAGTATCATTAGAAATCATGTCATTGACTTTTTTTTCCTGCCAGTTTGGTTGTACCCCTAGGTCTCTGGGCTATCCAGCCTCTGGTTCCTGGCCCTCCAGGCAGTGTCAGGCATGGCTCCCTCTAGTGGCCAGGGTCTCAAGTTGAACCAGTCAGTGGTTGGCCTCTCCCACAAGTTCTGTACCACCTTTACACCAGCACATCTTGCAGGCAGGACAAATTGTGGGTCGAAAGTTTTGTGGCTGGGTTAGGGTTAGGTGATGCACACTGATCTGAACGTATTGTGAGGTTCATTGATACACGTGTAAAGGAGCTACCGCCACCTGCTGCCTTATCCGAGATACTACACTTGGCAGAAAAACCACAATCCCATCAGGCAAGCTGCCAATTTTGCAGGCATGGGAATTTTCTTCTAGACAGATAGGAAAGTCCCAATAGCTATACAAGTTAAATAGACTGGGATATTGACTAACTGCCACAGAAGTAACTAAAATCTTTACGCTAAATCACTGGGATTGTTTTTTAACGGCTGAAAGAGGGTACACAGAACTCCCCTCCACCAGCCTTCCCTCCTCCCCTTCCTCTTCCTCCTTTTCCTTTATGGAATATGTGTGTGCATGTGTGTACGCAGATGGACTTGTCTGTGTGGGCACATGAGGAGGCCAGAGGTGGATGCTGGGATGCCTTCCCCCCCACAATGTCCCCACTTCATTTGGAGGCATGGCCGCCTATCAAACCATAAATTTGACATCATATCACGGTGCCCCGTATGTACATGGTGCTCCAGCTTCCTTTAGGTTGCTATGACGAACCACTCTGACCAAAAGCAACCTGGAAGAGAAAAGAGGTGGTTTGTTGGTCACAGAGTTCCACTGGAGAAAAGCCAGGGCAGAAACTCAAAGCAGAAACCACGGAGGAACGCTGCTTCCTGGCTTGGTTTTTGGGTCCACTCTCAGAGAGATTTTTTACGTAGCTCAGAGCCATCTGCACAGAGAACGGTGGCCCCCGTGGTGGACTGGTCCCTACTTCACCAATTAACAGTCAAGACAACCCCCACGGGCCGGTGTGATAGAGGCTCTCTCTCCATTGAGACTCGCTTCTCTGCCGTGTCAAGCTGACAGTTAACATTAACTAGGACACTCGGGTTCCGGGGATCCTAGTTCAGGTCCTCACAATTGAGCAGTAGGCATTTTACCCATGGAGCCAACTCTCCAGCCCAGAGCCCCGTTTTTCATATTTTAGGAGGAAAAGCAACGGGCCCAGCTGGTAATCATTGAAATTTAATTACATAAGAAAGTTAAGCAGTGTGTCCGATTATTGGCAATAATGCATAAAAATAAGGCTAATTTTTGATGATATATAAAGACCTTAGCCCTTCATGGAGTCACTTCAGCATTTCAAGGCAGAAAGGTTTCTCACAAAGAAGCTTGTGTTTGGTAGGAGATAAACATCCCTTGAATCTCTTTCCTTGATGATCCATGCCGTCAAAATGACTAATATCCTGCCTAGTGTGGCATCCAGCCAACCAGCTGGAAAAGCCAAAACTAAAGGGTTGGCCAGCCAGGAGTTACGATCCGGTTCCAGAACTGGCCACCTTGTGTCAGGAATCTCGTTTATGTCCGCGGGCTTCGCTGTAACGTGGTCAGGAGAATCCATCAACGCTCAGCTCCGCGCACGCGCGGTGCAGAATCAGCACCTGAAAGATGTTGTGGATGCACATCTGGGTGTCCTATAAGCAGACGGGCATCCTCTTGGAAGCCTCACACTCACTCACTGTTAGTTCTCAGAGCGGGAGAGTCCAGCGCCACAGGTCCATGCGCAGATGAGAAAATGCCCTTTCTGCTCCCGGTGATTTCAGAATCGCCCACCGTCATCGTCGTCGTGAGTAGTTTCTGTTTAAATCTTTTCCTAGTACACATCCGTAGAAATAAATATACATTTCTGTGGGTGTTTGAGGGAGCAGGATGGGTGGAGACAGGGAAATGTGGCTAAAGACATTTCGTCATCCGACTCTTTTACAATGCATGAATTATGACAGGCAGTTTGGCTGAATCTAACTGCTTTTAAAATACATTGCTTTCGTTAACCTGTTTATTTATTTGAGACGATGTTTCCTGTAGCCAAGGCCTTGGACTTTCTATGTAGTTGTGGCTGCCCGTGGGTGGGCCTGGGCCCTGCGTGTGTGAGCACAGATCCTGACCCTCCTGTTCTGCACCACTGTGCTAAGTTTCATGTGGTGCTGAGGATGGAAGCCTTCGCTTGCTGCGTGCTAGACAGACACTGTACTCACTGGGCCACACCCCCCTGCCCCTAAATTTATTTTTTACGCCTTTATTTTAAGTTTTTGGAGACAGGGCCTCACACTGCTGTCTCACCTGAACTGAAACTCACTAGGTGGCCTACACGGGCCTCAAACTTCCATCTATCCCCCTGCCTCAGCCTCAAAGCATGAATCGCCAATTCGATTGCTTTAGGAAGCAGTTTGTTGATTTTTGCCTTAAAGAGTCGAGCTACGTTATCCTGGGTTTCTGGCCCTCTGTAAGTTCTCTTCGTGGCATAAAGTGAATGTGAAAATGCGGAAAGGAAACCGTGTCCTTCTAAAGGAGACACACGCTGCCTCCTTCCTTATGTTTTTAAGGAAAGGATTTTGGGACCGGCTGTGGTGATGGAGGCAACGTCCAGGGCCCTTTGAAGGAGTTATTTTGCTCTGTGTGTTTCCAGGAAGTTAACAGACTGCCGTATTATCCAGGGGTAGCATATAAACCTTTTCTAAGGTGCGTACTTGTGTATTGGTGTATATGTGTTAATATGTGTGCGTTTATGTGTGCTGTATGTGCATGTTAGTATGTATATGTTAGTGTGGATTAGTGTTCGTATGGTATGTGTGCTAATATGTATGTTCGTATGTTTGCGTATGTTAGTGTGTATTAGTGTGTGTGTGTCATGGTGTGTGGTTAGTATATTTTAGTATATGGGTGTCTGTGTATATGTTAATCTGTCTATTAGTATGTATGTGTCTTTGTGTTAGTGTGTGTGTTAGTATGGGTGTGTTCTGGGTGTTAGTGTGTATATATTAGCACGCATGTTAGTGCTGTCATGTGTGTGAGCATGTTTGTGTGTTCGTGGGTGTATTTGTGTGTGTCCATGTATATGTTAGTGTGTGTTAGTATGCGTGTGCTCTGTGATTTTCGTCTGTGTGTTCCTACTTGTTAGTACGTTTCTGTGTGTGTTCATGCGTATATGCTAGTATGGGTTTGTTCCGTGCTAGTATGTGGTCAGATTACTACACGTGTGCTTATGCATGTTTCTAGGTTAGCATGTGTTCATGTCCGTTTGTTGGTGTGTCTAGACAGCCCTTCTCTGCGCCTGACTTTGCAGACTCCAGAAATGCTCAAGCACGCAGGGCCGCGGTAATGTCTCCCTTCACCACGAGGGGGCGAGAGCTGACAACGAATGGGCCTGGGTGGCTGGGAGCCGCAGGCGGTGTGAGCTCGGGCTGTCACCTCTGCAGGCCTGTGGTGTGGACGCCTTTATCTCCCGCTTTTCACAGCACAGGCCACTTACTGGATGCGTGTACTGTCTTCGCCACTGTCGATCTGATCTCCTGTCCTGGGAACCGGATGTATTTTATCCAGCTCCATATAAAGATTAAAGTCCTTCTAAAACATCCCATTTTAAATCTTGACCCCTTAGAACTCGGCCCGGTGTTGGAGGAGTGGCTACGAAAGTGTCACGTGACTGTGTGCGCTCTTCCTTTTTTTTCCCCCCTACTGTACCCCACCAAAGGGACTTCTTGTAGTTAAACTCATGCTTAGCTAGGGGACTCTCACATAGAATGCACATCCATCGCAGGTGACCTTCAGTCGTCTGCCCAACAGTGATGGTGACGGTCTCCACATACATGTCCTCGGAGGGCAGACAGCTTCCTTTGCATATGTCTACCCTGCCCATGCAGTGACGGCACAATCGGTAAAGCTGAGGGAGGCGAGAGGAAGCAGGAAGTTGGAAGTGGGAAAGTACATCCCGCTACTCGATGGGTTGAGAACTGTAAGTTCCTTGAAGTAGAAACATCGCTTCACTCATCAGCGCATCATCTATCTATACGAAGGTTTCTAAACGTGGTCTGAACATTCCAAATCGATCGGCGCTTTGCTAAAAACAGGTTCCCAGGCCCTGCTCCAAAACGATGAGTCGGAGTCTTTGCAAGCTGCCCGGGAATCCACGAATCTGCACATTTGCGAACTTCCGCCTTGTACCTTGCAAAGCACTTCCTATCCATTAGGTGCACAGAAAATAATATCGTCAATGGTTCAGTCTCTAATGTCGTTCCTTTCGACCCGATCACGTTTCTTTGATCAAAACAGGCCATTTCATTTCAAGAAAAAGAAAGGAAAAAAAAAATCTCCTTTTGAAGTAGGCAAACTATTTTCTTTGATAGTGAAGAAGACAAGGCTTTTGAAAATGGACTTGATGTCAAGTAAATAAACAGAAGCCAAGAATAATGCTTCTCCTAAAAGACTTGGGGACCTAGGCACAAAGGCCAATCATTTCAGGCTCAGACCCTTGGCGTATCTCTGGGTACCTCTCTTTGATACTCTACACCTGCCCTTTCCCATGACCTTGGCATCATGGATTCTGTTACAAGTTCATGAAGACTTAGCAGGCTTTCTACATAGACACGTGACTCATCTCCTGTGGGCAGAGATTGCCCCGGGAGTCTCTTCTTGGCAGGAACCTGGCTCGTTGGACACAAGGACAAGGCTGAGTCTCCTCACATTAGCAACAGCTCCAGTTCCGTGAGGATGTGTGCTCGCCTCCTCTGCCAAGGTTGGCTAGGCTGTCTCTGACCCACTCTGACAAAGTCAGATTGACTCTGGAGGAAGGCACAAGCCAGATTCTCTGTGTGGGAAGGAGAAATGCACTGGCCTGAGAAACTAACACTTGGGGAGCATCTACCCAGTGTGCCATGCCCAGGAAGTGATCTGTTGGGCTGCAAGGAGTCCAGGAGTTTGCACAACACCGCTGAATAATCTGACCTCATCGTCGCTGAAGTAGCTAATCAGACTTACCTCTGTCTTCCTAACAAGCAAGCCGGTCTTTCTCTCTGCACCCAATCTGTCATATCCCTTACAACGTGTGCACACTGGCTCAAAGCTGTTCCCCAGAGGGACTTCCTTAGTCTCGTCGCCACCTGTGTAAGCTAATCTCTATTGTCAATGCGATGGCATCTAGAACCACCTGGCAGACAAAACCCTCGACACATCTGTGAGGGATTTTCTCTATTAGGTCAACTAAGGTGGGAGGACCTACCCACGGTGGATGGTACCATTCCATAGGTTTGGGTCCTGGGTTCCGTACAAAGAAGAAAGCTAGCATTCACCGTTCTCTTGTTTGTGACTATGGATGCCTCAAGCTCCTGCCACGTACCTTTCCATCCTGATAGACTGCACCTTGGACCTGGGAGCCAAAATAAACCCTCCCTTCCTTGAGTTGCTTTTTCAGGGTGTCCTGTCCCGGCAGTGGGAAGCAGAACAAAGATGCCACCCACAGGGAGAATTGTTCTTGTCACACAGTCACTGAGCCCTGTCCCTGCGCTCCACTTGCTTGCCGGATGCCGTCATTGTAACAGCTCCAACAAGCAGACACTGCTGTTAACACTAACAAACGCGGAGCCAGACAGGTGGGGCTGCTTGGCCAAGGCCACCCAGCTAGAATGATACAGGGGTGAGGTTCAAATCCGAGGTGGTGGTGGCTTTCATGTCCCTGCTTGGAGTCACTCTACATCCATTGGGATGTCTTCGCTCCGCCATTATCCACCAAGCTCTCTGACTTTGGGTGTTGGCTATTATGTAACACACACATACACACACACATACACACACACACACACACACACACACACACACACACACACACGCACACACTTCAAGTAGCCAAACTGGTAGAGAAGGTGGTCAAGTGCCCTCTGTACCCTCTTCCCATTTTATAGATGAGAAAGCAGAGGGTCAGAGATGTTAAGGATCGTACAGAATCCAGTACTGTCCACAGGACAAAAATCTTGCCACTTCGTGGGAGCTCTTCCAAGAGTTTCTGAGTCACTAAGCCAGGCATAAGAGCTCGGGATTTGTGTGTTTAGATAGCAGCTCCCTAAGAAGCCTGGTCAGCTACAGTTAGAAATCACTCTTTCTCCTTCTCGCTGGGGAGGCCATCTGCTTCCTCTGTCCTCTCTTATCTCTCGGGTCTCACTCTACTAGACTCTTTGTTTATACGTCCATGTCCGGGGTCCAGCCACAGGCTGAGTGTACTTTGCATGTCCTGTAAATTGCTTGTGAATAGAACTGAAGAAAGTGTGAGATGTTTGAATCTTTGACTACTAGGTCTTGAGGAAATGGATCATGTCAAGTGAGTTCATGGGCACATGACAGCCAGTCCTCCAGGTGAGAGGAGGACTGGATGAGTCTAGGGTTAAGCTGGTCTCATTTGCTCTGCTTCAGAGTGACTGTGGAGCCCCATGTGTCGATCCAGGTGACAGAGTGCGTCCCTGCCTTTCTTTTGCCTTCCGGAGCTGGATAGACAATATTTAGTAAATATGATCCCCAGACACTTGGGACACGCCTCACACTGCTCTGAGAGGACAGGACCAAGTGACACTCTTGCCTTGGAGTGGCAGAGCCTTATAAGGAAGTGGAGTGTGCTTTTTGCTTTCCTGGGGTATCTTTAAATAGCAGGGAACAGCATCTCAAAGCTTTCCAAAGAGCTACTTAGAGTTATTTTTCTCCATGACAACAGCCTGCCAATAAGGATAGAATTTAAAGAGCCAGGACCCCAAGCAGGAAGAGAGACGGGAAAATTTCCCTGCTAAATTGAAGGCTGGAAGATTAACCCAAGCCGGCATGTAAATTCCATACATTGACTCACAGTTATAGAGCAGATGAAATGAGCAATCAGGCTTCGTGCTTTAATTACCCGAATGTAGAATCCAGGGGACATTTAAAGGTGTTCACACTCATGGTGCATGGGGGTACTCACAGGCGTATGTTACCGTTGCTGGAGCTGAAACAATGGATTTGTTTTCTTACTGACTACCTGTAGAAGCTTGCAGCAATTGATATTGTTCGGTTGCTTCATAATCAATATCTAAATAATCCCCTTGGCCTTTTCCTTATGTCCAACCTTGAAGAAATACCTTTTGCCTCATGAAAGTTGATTCCCAGGCACCAGCTATCTGCTCTCAGCTCCCAAAGTTCTCTTCCACCAAGAACAACTATTCCATGCTGTCTCAGAGAGGACCCCACCCTGACCCGGGCACCTGCACCCATTGACTTTCTGTTTCTGTAGTCTGAGGGGTTTTCTTTATCCTTTAGTAGGGGAGGGGGATATAGGGTTTGCCTTCTGCTCCTAATTGTCCCTAGAGAGGAACGTGAACTTGCCCTGGTAACTTCCCCTCCCCCAACCAGGCCATGTGTCGACTGAGCAACACCCATTCTAGAGCAACACCCCCACAGAGCAGATTCAACATTACCTGCCACACAGGTTCCCTCTGTAACATCCCCTGTGTGCTCAAGAGAACCCCAACTTCTGGGTCCTTGGACCCCCTATTAAGGGCAGGTATGCTGACAGTGGTCAGCTTTACCCATTACTACTTCTTGGACAAATGTCTTGGGTGCCCTTTCTATAGTGAGCATTGAGCCAGGTGATGGGGCACTGAAGGGATCAATGGTCATTTTCACCGTCTGGGAGGAGTAGTCTTTCTCTAATGACTAGTTCCAGCCCTGTCCTCTGAAACCGTGGAAATAGTCACGGCTTTCCTCAGAGATTGGAAGAGAATGGCCAGACCCCTCTGTACTCATGGCATACTTCTTGATCACTACTTCTCTTAGATCTACTACAACTGGACATTGAGCCTTTCTGAGGAGACGGTCCCAAATGCTGCCCTTTTCCTGGGCTCCTGTCCCTCAGGCTCAGAGCCAGCCCCAGCTCTGATTGTTTCTATCTATTGAGTTACCTTGCTGGACAGGATTCCGAGTCCAGAGGTACGACTTGGTATTTGTATGCCTGCCTTGAGGAGAAGGTTCAAAACATTTTCAGCCTGAGGATTTGCTTTTCTTTACCTGCTCTTTAGCCAGAAAATAAATGCCACCGTCGTTTTGAAATCCAAAATGACAGCTTTTAAGCAACTCACAAATAATTGAGTTGAAGATTTCAAGAGGAAAATGGGTAGAGCTTCTGTAGTTGGAACCCCTTGGTGACCTCTTAGCTGGGAAGTTGAGCACACAGCAAAAAGATGGTAAGTGCCCTTCACTCTATCTCTCTGCGAATCAACGTCCCCACGCCCAGGAAATGATGTTAACGTAAACAATAAAACTAAGGCAGGCCTCTTCACCATGCCAACTTAGATAGGCAATGATTAGTGTCCTTGAACTTTTGCCACATGGAGTATGGCTCAACTCGGGGAAGAATCTGTTCACCTGTTATAGCCAAGCCTTCTCAGTGCCATCTGTAACAAGGGCTTGGCTACTGCTGCCCAGGTAGGGGAGCCCTCCTCCCCTTTCTTCGATTCTTCTAGGGTTGAGAAGCATCAAACTGTTTGGAGGAAGAGTCTACATTCCCTCTGGCTTTAGAGTCCTTGGAAGAATTTGACATATTCTCATGGCCGGCTCCATTGCTCACCTTCTTCTGCTCTCCAGATGTGTTCCTGATCCACATAGATGCACCCTCTGGCTTGCTGACTGGACGCTGCTTGAGTTTGGCCAATGCGAGGTCTTTTGGAAGGCTGGAGGGTGGGGAGAGGAAGTGTTAACACAGCTGGCCCAAGACCTATGCTTCTATCTAATGGTAATGTCATCTAATGGTTTTTAGCAAGGCCAATAGGGGAAGGGCAAGGCCTGCCAGAGGCATGTCTGGACTGGTCAGAGTCCCTTCAGTCTCCTACCCCCACAGCCTCTTCATTCCAACCACCAAGAATGAGTTCTTACTTCACAGACAAACCTTCTATCCAAATAGCCCATAAGTCATGCAATTTCCGGCCATGGATACTATCTTATCTCCATCCATCTGGTCCAGTCCCCTCTCTACCAAAAGGCACTTGGCCAAGTGTCTTGGTCTTCTTTGAATACTTCCTGCTGACACAGCCATATTTGATGGCCAGTAGTCAATCCAGGATTGGAGAGTCTTAAGTCCTTTCACCCCAGTGTGGCTCCAACTTCTGTCTCTTTGAGGGATATTTCTTGGAGGTGCCACAGATCTATTAGAAAAGGACTCCACCAATAACCCGAGTTTGGTCCCCACTCCAGTGTGGTCTTGGACACTCGCTTTCCCCATTCATTTTTTTTTTTTTTCAAATTCACAGCTAAAAGCTTTGAAGCCGATGGACAGCTGTGTTACTTCTAACCATGTGACTTAAGGGAAATAGCTCCATTTCTGTATGCCATAATGTTTTCAACTGTAAAATAAAATAAAATAAAATAAAATAAAATAAAAACAGAGCCACAGAGTTTCACCCAAAAGCAGCCCGTGTTCAATACATTCCCTAGACATGCTGCTGGTCCTGTCAGCATGATGGCTACTTATTTTATCTTTGGAACTTTGGAAGGCTCGGCAGAAGGAAATAGGGACGGGTTGAGACACAGGACTTTTCCTCCTTGTTGTAGTGCAAGTTGGGAAGCATGTCTGGATATACAGTCACAGACCCAGGAAGACAGGGGTTCAAGTTCTTTACAAAATCCCACGTGACTAATTCTCTTTAAAAGTCTGGGTATGCATGTGTTCGGAGGCCAGAGGACAACCCGCTGGTGGTACCTCCTTCCTTCCACCATGCGGGTCTCTGGAATCAAATTCAAGTCATCAGGCTTGGCTGCAAGCATCTTTACTGAGCCAATCTCATTGGCCTGCATGTGACTGACTCTCTAGTGGCTGTCATTTTGTACAGATCTGGGCTCGATCTGGGTAGAAGAGCTGGTGGGATTGAAAATTGTTCTTTCCTCATCCTGGCCTGGAACTGGAATGAACAGCCCAAGTCACTGGTTTCGAAGCGTGGGAGGTGATGGTGAAGGACAGAATAGGGGCTCCTCCAGGATGCTGCTAAATCAAACAGCAACAGAAAGGGGGGCTGGGACCGCCTTGGCTTCCGCCTGTTGATTTGCAGCCAAGCTGAGGACACACGGCTTCATTTAGCAAACCTGACCTCATGTTCCTGTCAATTAAAAGCTATTCAAATGTGTTTTGAATTTTCTAGACAAGGGTGTGTTATCTCTTGGTGCTGACTAGTGAAATTCCTGATAAAATCCCATCTCTTAAATGTTGAGTAGCTGAAAGGGATAGAGGGAAAGAAAGGATAGATAGATAGATAGATAGATAGATAGATAGATAGATAGATGACAGATAGATAGATAGATAGAAAGATAGATAGAAAAAAGAAAGAAAGATAGATAGATAGATAGATAGATAGAGATACAAAGATAGATAGATGATAGAGAAAGAGAAAGATAGAGATAGAGAGATAGATGATAGATAGATGATAGATAGATAGATAGATAGATAGATAGATAGATAGATAGATGATAGATAGATGATAGATAGAAACAGATAGACAGATACTTGGGCATTTTAGTGATTTAGTACCAAAATACATACTTACATACCTGATTATATGCTATTAACAATTGTATGATTTCTCCTATGGCTGGGGGAAAAACACCAGCCCCTTTTCTTCCATCACCAGGTAACCTTCCCTCCCTTGCCTTGCCCTCCCCTCCCCTCTCCTACCCTAGTCAATATGTGAAGCCTTCAATTTAAGAAGCTATGTTTAAGCAGTGTGTGTGTGTGTGTGTGTGTGTGTGTGTGTGTGTGTGTGTGTACATCTGTATGGCATGTGAGTACATGTGCATGCTCATATGAGTACGTGTGTGTGTGTTCATGTAAAGGCCAGAACTCAACCTCAGGTGTCATTCCTCAGGACCTGTCCACTTTGTGTCTTCCTGGAATCTGGAGCTCATCAATTAGGCCAGGCTGATTAGCCCAGGAGCCTCAGGTATCCTCCTGTCTCAGCTTCACTAGCACTGAGGGGTACAAGCAAGTGCCATCACGCCTGGTTTTTAAGTAGGGGCTGGGAATCGAACTCAGGTTTTCACACTTGCAACACAGGTCCCTTATTGCCAGAGCCATCTAAGACCCTTCAATGTTTCTTTTTAGATGTGCAATTTAGGCTTCCTGGGAGCCAGATGCTAAATAACAGACAGATTCCTTCCAAAGCTAGTGTCTAGCAAACAGTTGCAGGCTAACCTTAGACACATATGTCCTTAGTCTGTAAGACTGGCCACTCATTCTGTTATTTTCTGCTCATTTTTTTCCCCTGACACTGAAATCCATGCTAGGAGTGTGGCATATACTTGAAAATCATCAATGAAGAAAACTCAGATTCAATTATTAGTTTCACTCTGTGAATGGCATAGAGAAATGCTGTGGAATAATCCTCCTGTACAGTGTAAAGATTTGTCACTCGAATTGGTTTAATAAAACACTGATTGGCCAGTAGTCAGGTAGGAAGTATAAGCAGGGAGACCAAACTAAGACTGCTGGGAATAAAAAGGGCAGAGTCAGGAGTCACCAGCCAGATGCACAGGAAGCAAGATGAGAATGCCATACTGAGAAAAGGTACCAAGCTATGTGGCTAAACATAGATAAGAGTTATGGGTTAATTTAAGTGTAAGAGCTAGTTAGTCATAAGCCTGAGCTCCTGGCTGAGCATTTATAATTAATACAAGACTCTGTGTGGTAATTTAGGAAGCAGCTGCTGGGCATTTGGGACTTTCTGGCAGGACAGAAATTTCTATTTATGTAAGATGTCATCATAGTGCAGAGGCTCTGTGATACTTCATTCAGCCTGCTGTCATGAAGACAGGTACAGAGGGCATTGGCGGGGCTTTATAGTTGATGGGGCAGTTCTCACTTGGGGTTAGAACTAAGTAAAAACACAAACTGTCTGAAGTAAAGCCCTTCTTTGGAATTCGTTCCCACCCAAACACTTTATTATGGAAAAATTTGACATCTAAGGCAATGCTGAAGGAACTGGATGGTGAACATCTGCCACTCAAACTCTCCCATTAGTCAATTACATTTTAGTTATTATTTAGATATTCATCTCTTGAATGTCTACTCATCTCCACAGCTAGTAATTTAGCTTATTCTTTTACATATTTTAAAATAGACTGAAGGTACTGGTATGCTTCTCCATAAATATTTCAGCTTGCTTTGTTTTGGGTGGGTTTTCTTTTTGATATAAAAATTATGCATAACAACTTTAGGGAGAGGGCTCCGTGTGTAAAGCACTTGCAACTGTTAGGCCCTAAGTTCAATACCCAGAACCCACACGAAGAAGCTGGGCATGGTGGTGTGTGCTTGTAATCCCAAATCCGGGGAGGCAGAGACAGGCACATTCCTGGGACTCATTGGCTAGACAGCCCACTTAATGAGTTCCAAGCCAGTGAGAGACCATCTCAAAAGTCAAAACAACAACAAAAAGATCCAGGTGGACAGCATCCAAAGAAGGATTATCCAAGCTTGTCCTCTGGCTTTCAAATGCATGTGTACACAAATACACGTGCACAGATGGGTATACATACACACACAGATATGTACAACTAAGGGCACGTGTCTTAATGAGACATTTCCAGAAGTTTGCCTATGTCATACACTCGGAAAGAGAGGGAGCCCATTTCCCACTAGGAAGGGAAGGCTCAAAACTGAACTGGAAGTGAGCGGCTGTGATAACCCTGCCTTCAGGTTTCCAAAACCAGCCAGGGATAGGAAAGCCGACACACCAGCGAGGAGGTCAAGCTGAGGAGTTAAATCGACTGTGAAAGTGTTGCAGACACTTCTGCATTTGTCTTGTGGTTTGGCTGCACGAGCCTGTGGGGTCTGTACCTATGGGAACAAGTTCTCTTTAGTTACTTTCTCTCAACGAGAGTCTGACTAACAGACAAGCTGACTAATGTTAAACAGCATAGGACATGCCAAGTAAGGCAATTGTCTACAAAGTTTCTCTCCAGTGTGAGCTACCCTGGATCTATAAGACAGAAGTGTTGGCCTTATCAGCTCCCAGCTGTGGCTCTACTCTCAGTGTGGAATAAGAAGTCATTTCGTACAGCTAGGGAAAATATGGCAGATGATAACGTTGACATGAAAAGTATACTTGTTGAGGGACTCGAGAGATGGCTCCATGATTAAGAGTGCTTGCTGAGGGAGGTCAAGATCACAAAGGGGAAATCTACAGAGAAAAACCAAACCAAGCTTGTAGGAACTCATGAAATTTGAACTGACAGCTGTGGAACCTGCATGGGACCGGACTAGGCCCTCTGAATATGGGAGATAGTTGTGTAGCTGGGTCTGTTTAAGAGGGCCCCTGGCAGTGGGAATAGGATCTATCTCTGGTGCATGAGCCGGCTTTTTGGAGCCTATGACCTATGGTGGGATGCCTTGCTCAGCCTTGATGCAGTTGGATGGGGGTGGGGGGTTGGTCCTGCCTCAACTGAATGTACCAGGCTTTGCTGACCCCCCATGGGAGGCCTTACCCTTTTGGAGGAATGAATGAGGGGTGGGTTGAGGCAGGGGAGGCTGAGGGGGAGGATTGGTAGGAGGGATGAGAAGGGGGGATCTGTGATTGGTATATAAAATGATTAAAAAAATTTAAATTAAAAAAAAGTGTTTGCTGTGTAATTGTAAGGACCAGCATTCAGCTTCCGGCATCCACACATACTGGGTGTCCTGCCCATGCCCGTAAGCTCAGCTCTAGGAGAAGCAATGGTTACGGGGGTTTGCTGACTTCTGGCCTAGCAGGAAAAGAAATATAAACCCTAGGCTCAGGGAGAAATCATGTTGCCCAGCAATGGGCAAGAGTGGTAGAGTAAGGCACCTAAGACCCTCTACTACTCACAAGTGTGAGCACCCACACTCCCGTATGTGCAGCCATACACAAATAAATAAGTAAACAAACAAACACATATGAAGCTGGAGAGGTGGCTCATCTGTTAAAAGCACACACTCCTCCTGCAGAGGACCTGAGTTCAACTCTCAACACCACATCAGGTAGCTCATAACCACTTGTAATTCCAGCTCCAGGAGATCCAACACCCTCTTCTGGCCTCTTCTGGTACTGCATTCACATGCATATACCCCCCCAACACACACACACACACACACACACACACACACACACTTAAAAATAAAATAAAATGAAAATCCTTATAAAAAGGAAAGGAAAGTTATTGATGTGAGAAGCAGAACTTTTAGCCAACTAATTGTCTTTCCAACTTGAACGCTGGCTGGTTTTTGTTGCTTTAGTAAAATAATGACAGTGTGTACCTTTCACTGTTGGAGGTGGAATGGAGTCTCGAATGCCAAAGTACATCAGAATTTGGAAAATGCCAAGCCCATGTGTGAGCAGAGAGGCAAGCTCTCAGTCGTCTGAGGGGGAGTATGGGAAGCCTTTCATCACCCAAGGGAAATAGCTACTCTTGCATTTTGGACTTTGCATATGAGACTGTTTATCGGTTCTGTTGTTTGCCCGTTATATGCTCGGAATTGATTCCCGATTCTCTCTTTGTCTGACTTAAAATAAACATCCCTCCTTGGTGAATTCTATAAAAGTCAGAAGAGCAGCTGCTTCTGACAGGAGGGAGGGCCTGTAGACAAAGGGGCCCGAGGGAGCTCCAGTGTGGGTGCCCACGTTCTGTGTCTAGTTCCAACTGTGGGTAGAGCGGAGTTCACCTTATTAAACTGTGCACTCATTTTGTTGAGTTGCTATTTTTGTGTTTTATATTACACAATAAAAGTCTAAAAGTAAACATAAAGATGTTAAGATTTGACAAAGCTATATGGTTATTGTTTCTTTCATTTCATTTAAAAAATTACTCAGTATTTTTTATATTACTAGAACATTTCATGATACGATTTTAAATTCATTCTCCTTACTTTCCAAATTCTCTATAAAAGGACAAAACTTTTGTTTTTGATTTACTTGTCTAAACAAACGAGCAAACTGGTCTTGTTGTAAAGCCCAGACTGACCTAGAACTCATTATGTATTCCTAGCTGGCCTCTAACTCCTGATCCCCCTGCCTCATCACCGGAGTACCCGAATTACAGATGTACACCACAACACTCCACCTAAGGACCAAGGTGTTTTTTTGTTTCATTTTCTTTGATACTTTATGATGTGAAGTCACTAGACATTTGAACTTCGGTCTTTTCCTAGGCTAGCCTTACAGAGTGTGATGGTTTCTCTGTGCTGGGCAGCAGAAGCCATCCTCAGCTCTCTGCAGCTGTGTGATCCCAGGGGAAAGCACCTGGCTCTGTAGGACACTGTGTTGCTGGAGGTGTTTGGAGCAGAAATATTCAGGAAGTTACTTCAAATTTCTTGTTCCTCCTCCTCCTCCTCTTTTTCTACCATCTGTTCATTTTTTTTAATCACATTCACCCCAACCCTAGTTCCTCATAGATATATGCCTGCTTCCCTACCTCTCCAATTTTGTGGTCCCCCCCCCCCCACACCACCTCTTTTTTAAAATAACCCATCCACTCTAACCTGCAATGCCCATGTACTCCTGATTGTGGAGCCATCCACCAAAGCATGCTCAACCTACCAGGAGACACACTCCTAAGTCTAACTCTCTCTGCCCTCCCAACTGTCCATAGCTCCTCAGTTAGGGATGGAGGGGCTCATGAATCCCTTCCTACTTAGAACCAAGTTTTCATATGGCTTTCACTTCTGTGATCTATTAGAACTGACAGTACATGACAGTCATTTCAAAACTATCACTGGTAATTTCTTCCTTTTTCTTTCTGTCTTTTTTCTTTTCTTTTCTCTTCTTTTCTCTTCTTTCCTTTTCTTTTCTTTTTGTCCCGAGATAGGGTCTCACTGCGTAGCCCAGGCTGACCTGAAATTAGCAATGCTATTCAAACCATCACTTCGGTTAGCCTGATTCACTTTTCATAGACTATGTTGCCGTTACTACACATTTCTACAATTTCTCATTCAATTTTATCTGACTAGATCTGCTCATTGCCAAAGTGAATGGGGGATAAAGGACCTAATTTATACTAAACTCTTCTAGTCCCGATGATTCAGATTTAAGCAAAAGAAAGAATGTCGATATAATTACTCTGCCTACATTATCTACATATGACTCCTTTGTTGGAATGTCAAAGTTCTTGATATACAAACAGGCCTTGGTTAATAAGACCAGCTAATCATATGTAAGCACTTGACAGACATCCCATCCTATGTAAAGCTCTCTCTAATATCATCTAGCTTAATCACTCAACAGTGCTGTGAGATGGGTACTATTACTGTCCACTAATTGAAGATCAGAAGCAGGGAATCGGTGAGTACGGTATCCACAAGCCACTCAGCTAGCCTGGGGCAGCGGAGCTGGCTCTTAGGCATGTAGCCTGTGTCCTAAAGCAGTCCTCTACGTTCTGATGGGCTCCGCCCCTCTGCTGCTGTTCGAAGGCATTCTTAACAATTGTTGAATATAAGGTCCTTCGTCTTAATTTTACTCGGGGTAGAGTCGAGCCTCAGATTAGAGGGGTGTGCTATTAACTGCTCCGCTTCTCTGCTGACTTTCATGACTCTAAATGAAACCAGGAGAAGGAAAGAAAACAAACTCAGGAACACAGCAGTCCAAAGGAACGGATGCACAGAGGTCCCTAGTGGCAGGTGACCAGGCAACGCCGCATGGGTGGGTAAAGACACTGAGAGACCAATTCGGGGGGAAGATGTTAAAACACACCATTTCTGCCCAAGTTAACAGTTCTTGGCTACTGCTCTTGGGAAATGCAACCAATACATGAAAATTCTTCTCCCTTAGGAAATGCACAGTCTTCTGACACAGAGTTCATTTTCCTGCATGTGTTATGCGGATCTTTTCTGATATAAACCATTCACTGGAGGAGAGTAGAGGCAATACAATGTCCAAATTTGCTGGTGTCTCCCAGCTGAGCAAAACATCAATCATGGCCCAGCCTGTATATTTAGGGCAATGGTTCTCAACCTTCCTAACTCTGCGACCAACCATTTAACACAGTTTCTCATGTTCTGGTGACCCCCCAACCATAAAATTATTTTCATTGCTACTCTGTAACTGTCATTTTGCTACGGTTACACATCACAACATAAATATCTGATATGCAGGTTCTCTGATAATGACCAGGGGTCACGACCCACAGGTTGAGAACCACTGACTTAGAGGGACTTTCCGCCCTTGGCTCAGCTAAGCTATGGTTCAGTGTACCCAGAAAACACTGGCCACAAACAGATGGAGGCATGGTAAATAATGAGCACCCCTAAATATGTGAGGCACTGTGTGACCTCTTTTTCCACCGCCCCTCCATTCCCCACCTTTCCTGACCTGATCCCCTTTTCTCTGGTATTGGGCCACTGTGGCTTCTTGTCACCACTTTAAGCCATTGTTTTGCCGAGGCCTCGTCTGTTCTTGCTTCCCTGCATAAGTTGCCCAACTTGAGCGACTCATTATTAGCTTGTTTCATTTGGCCTCAAGGGTCCTCATGGCTTGGCAGAGAGGTGAAGCTTGGCTCGCACTCCTTCATGGGTGGACTTATTCAGTGGAAGGCCAGAGCAAGGGCGGGTGGCAGCTTAAAAAAAAAAAAAAGAAGTGGAAACTGGGGCAGAGTCTCCATCTTCCATGTGCTGCGACCCGCTGAGGCTTGGCCACCCGTCTGGAGAACTTTGAGGCTTCCATGCCTCAGGAGTATTAAGTCTTTTAGCTTCGTTCTTACTTCTTATTCAGAAGAGGATCTGAGGGAAAAACAGCTCTTGCTTGCCATGCAGGTCCTTGGCGAGGGTTCAGTGGGAGTTACCCACATTCCCCCCCTCTCACCACACCCAGCTCCACAATGGCCACCATTGTCTCCCAGAGGACTTCACTTGTGCCTGGGGAGCTGGCACAGGCCGCTCACTGCACCCAGCTGAGAGGTTCAGCCTCTCCGAGCTGCACCGGGCAGTTCCCAGCAGCCCACATTCCACACTGAAGGACTATCTAGGTAACAGAGTGACTCACGCTCTTTCTTCACTCTGGATTAAGGATGAATACTAAACAATAAAAGTCATACCGGCACTTAGCCCCAAGGTTTGTTTACACGGGTGCCCGAGACACACTCTCAAGCAGGCAGGATAAAGCCATTGTTGTTTCTGCTCTGCAGATGCAGAAACTCGGTTTCACAGAAGTGGCGACTGGCCCACTGTTTATCTCAGAGGTTAGCCTGGATCCTCCTATGCCAAGAACAGCATCTCTGTGTTCTGAGTCAGCCCCCTTAAAGCTGGTTGAGAAAGCTCAGGTGGTATGTGGACAGCAAAGAGCCAACTCTGGGTTATAAGAGAAGAAAGGACATGAAGTTGGAAAGGGGTGGGAGGTCAAGGGTGGGTCTGGGAGCAGTTAGGAAGAAAAGTGGGGATAAATATGATTAAAAACACATTGTAAGCGTATATAAAATTCTCAAAGAATTAATAAAAATAAAAAAGTATATAAAATAATTTTATATATGTATATTGTATGTCACTATGCTAATATATATATATTAGTTATAAAATATCTTTGGGAGTAAGAGAATGAAAGAATGCACTATGAAGTTACTGAGCCTATTTGGTAGAGTAATTGGATAATACGAACCTAAAACCTTAGTGTCTGCATTCTCCCCGCAGAAATAATCTGGACACGTGGGAAAATAAAGGTGCTTATTTTGATGTCAAGAGCACTGGAAACATCAAAGCAACTTACAAGTGTAATAACCTCTAATGCATCAATGTCACTGTATCCTGATTCACTACTGAAGTGGTGCTATAAGCAGAGCATGGTTGAATGTAGGAGTTCTAGACCCTGACCTCATGGGTTCACAGCCCCATGAGGTCACTTCTTACCTGTAGGATGTTGGTAAAGTCTTACATTCTCAGTGCTTCAAGGAGATGACGATGTGTCCCACCTGCCTTGTGAAGAACATGTTAGTTATTTGTGAATATCGGCTGTTGTCAGGTAAGTCGCTACCAAAGGGGATGTCTCTACTACTCATTAAATGGAAATTGGATTGGTAAGGCAGTCTGGGGCTGAGGGAGCTTGCTGCCAAGCCTGATGACTGGAGTTCGATCCCTGAGTTCCACTTAGTGGAAAGACAGAACCAATTCCTGAACATTGTTCTCTGAACTCCTTATGCACACAGACACACATAAAATAAGTGTAACATTTTTTTTAAAAAAAATGACTCTATATGGTATAATAATTTCCATTTAAAGATTCTTTTAGGGCTGGGCTGTAGCTCAGTTGCTAGGGTGATTGCCTGGCATGCATAAGGCCTTGGGTTCCATTTCCAACGCAGTCTAGAATGATGGCACACCTGGAGTCCTAATACTTGAGAAGCAGAGGCAAGAGGATCAGACATTGTAGGCCATCCTCAGCTATATAGTGAGCTTGGGGCTAGCCTGGGCTCCAGGATACCCCATCAAAATAGTAACAACAACAACAAACAGAGGGCCAGGGATTTGGATCAGCCACAGAGCACTTCTCACCACATGTGAGACTCCAGGTTCCATGCCCAATGCCTGGGGGCTGGGTGAGACCAGTTTATGAAACCCTTTCATTTATTACAAACTTCCTCATTTTCCACAGTAAACACTATTTTTAGTAAAAGTTATTTAAAATGAGTCCTCCCTGAGTCCACCTTCTGTAACAACCACTTATTGAGCATTATTTGGGGATCAGTGTCTGGGCTAGGCACAGGAGGGGTGCCACACCCTCTGGGACCATGCAATTGAGGGCAAGTGAGGAATGTAAACACGTGACTGTTGTTCCATGCGGCTGGATCTGGGATTGAGGTCCAGCTGTGGGAGCTTTGGACTCTCAGGCAGTGTGAGGCAGTGTCACAGACTAGGTGAGACTTGGTATTGGAGACAGACGGTAGAGAGGACGATGCCTCCTTGCTGTCCAGGGTAAAGAGCATCTTAGCTGACCTTCACTTTGCAGGGACAAATGCCTGATGAAAGCAACGTGAGGGAGGAGGGGAGAAGTCATCTTGGCTCCTGGAAGAAGTCATGGTAGCGGTAGCTGGAGATGGCTGGTCCTCCTGCATCTGTAGTCAGGAAGCAGGGAGAAGAGAACGTGGGAACTAAGCCTGAATTTCCTTTCTATTCAGTCCTGGCCCTCAGCCCATGGTGGTGCTGCCCACCTTTGTAGGGCGGCTCTTCTCACCTAGGTTAACTCAGTCTAGAAACTGCCTCACAGACCTGTGCAGCGGGTCCTCAGGTGACTCTGGTAGATCCTGTTAATCCAACCATCAATGTGAAGTGTCCCAGATACATTGCAGTGGGGAGAACTTGGTTTCTAGAAAGACTGGTGATGATTTACAGCAGTGATCCTCACCCTCCCTGATGCTGTGACCATTTAACGCTGTTCCTCATGTTGTGGTGGAACCATACATTTTTGTTGCTACTTTATAACTGCCATTCTGCTACTGTTATGAATCATAATGTAAATATCTGATGTGCAGGATATCTGATATGTGACCCCTGTGAAAGGTTCATTCCAACCCAAAGGGCTGAGAACATCTGATTTAGTGGCTTATGCTGTGAACTGCATGTCACCACGTTTTAAGCAGTAAAGCAATGCAGATGTGACACGCCAGGTCCCTGGCAGCACTTTGGGGGCAGCATCAGGAGGCTGGGGTAGAGTTGGATTTGGGATGGGGATCTGCCAGGAGGATTTTGTAATAGTCCGGGAAAGAGGTCACAAAGCCCTGATTAGCTAATCACATAGATTATCTAATGGGCCCCTGTGGACAGAATCAGGCAAGCCAGTGATTCAGATGTAGCACGTAGGAGCTCTGGTGGAGTGATCGGCCAGCAGGCAGTACTCAGACAGATGTAGCATGCTATTTGCTGCAAAATATGTTAGTGTCTTTAAACATACATCCATTTTACCCCCTGGTGATAAAGACGATACACATTCAGGGTAGAAATTCAGAAACTTAGGAATGTGCAAAAAAGAAAAATGAGAACATGTTTTTTCTCATGAAAAAGAGTTATATGTCTATATAAAAATGTACCTGATGTAGAAGATATCAAGTATCATCTGTTAAATATATATAAATCTCATATACACAGTTTACTTAAACTTTGTATATATGGTAAAACAAAATACAGCTTATAGCATAGACAATAAAAATATGCATCAATGAGTAATCCCTGCACCCGAGGCTTTCTCAACAGCACAAAAATAAATGGCACGTGTGTGTGTCTAGACATTAGCTTGTTAGGTCTTCACAAAAACCCCATGAGATAGATTCGTGTATCCTTTGCAGTTTGGCATACAGATAAATACACAAAGAACAATGACAACTTGTGTTAGGGCTGGGATTTGAACCCATGAAGTTCATCTCCATGGTCAGTGAGCTGCAACCTCTGTCTTGCAGTTTGGAATTCCTGTGGTTTGATCCACTGCATCTGCACACACCAACAGTGACTCTTGGTGCCTGAACACACTGTTTCCAACTGAACTTTGAACAGTGATGGGAGTATTGTACCCAAACCATCTGGTACAGAGGCTACCAGCCACCTGGTGCTAGCGGCTGAGCTTTACAAAGGCTGCTACTAAGAACATAGGCAGCACTGTAAACTTTAATTTGCTTTTAGTTCGTGTAAAATTGGAGGTCAAGCGGGCTGCCCATTTTACTGCATGAATCTACACAAGCTACAAAGTAACTGTCCCTGCCTTGAGTCATATCCCTGAGGTTGTAAGCACAGGCACCACACCACCTTTACTTATGACATCAGTTCTGCCTCTTGATCATCAATTTTATTTCGATCATTCCATTTCCTTGATATTTATTTCATTTCCCTGTATTTTATGGAGGTCCAGTCAGGTCCTTGAGCATGCAAGGCAAGTACTCTACCATTGAGCATCATTCTCTGCTTTTAAGCTCACCCCAGGAGGTCCCTAAAACCATGCCCACATTTACATTTCTTGGTTTGCATGCTACTTTCAACATTGCATTGCCAGCACCATGCAAAATGAAGAGTTAGGCTGTGTACCTCTTCTGTGCACATTTGCTAAGTCACCCTCCTGCTGGATACCTACAGCCATAGTTAGGATGCTTCAGATAGACTCTCTTGCTGGATACCTACATCCATAGTTAGGATGCTTTGGATTGCAAGTATGAGAGAAAAAGAAATAACAAGTCAACTTGATTGGAATAGTTATAATGGAACAAGAGCAAGACAGGAGGGAAACGTGGCAGCAGACAGCTGAAGACAGATACCAGAAAGGGCAGGGCTCTATGTTAGCCCAGCTGAACTCAGTCTGAGAGCCTTGTCTTTAAGTTGTGAATGGGGACCTCAGTGGTGGCAGCCATAGCTTTTTTTTTTTTTTTTTGGTTTTTCAAGACAGGGTTTCTCTGTGTAGCTTTGCGCCTTTCCTGGAACTCACTTGGTAGCCCAGGCTGGCCTCAAACTCACAGAGATCTGCCTGCTTCTGCCTCCCGAGTGCTGGGATTAAAGGCGTGCGCCACCACCGCCTGGCGGCAGCCATAGCTTTATGTGCTCCTATCAGACTGTCACAGTAGAAAGCATGGCTAAGGTATATTATGCTTTCACCTTCAAAGGTCCTGGTTCAGGGCGTTTTCTCCTCACTCTAGTGAGAGTGAGGTGGGAGTAGTTTTCAGAGGTGGGGCCTAGTGGAAGCTAATTAGGTCACAAGGACTCCATCCTCATGAGTGGATTAATGTTGCCTCAAGGGACTGGGTCAGGTCTCATGAGACTAGATCAATTTCTAGAAGACTAGAGACTAGAAGAATTGGTCATGGACCACCTCTGAATTTCTCTTCTGCATGTGCATCAACTATCATGCTATCTACTATGAGGCTCTTGCCAAAGGCAAGCAGATGCTGGGGCAATCCTCTTACATCTTTAGAACCACAGATTAAATGAACCGTTTATCTTTATAAACTACCTAGCCTCAAGTATTTTGTCACAAGAACTCAAAGCTGCCAAAGACAGCATGTATATTTCTTGTCACGATATAGCCACCACAGTAATGTTAGACATGCAGACGCACTATTATTTGTACTTTAGTTAGTGTTTAACCGTTATTTATTTAATTTATTTATCTGTAGATTGGTCAAGGTTAGCTGGTTTAGGTTGAGCTTGGCTGAGTGACTTTACTGAACTTAACTAGGACTGTTGACACTTCTGGGGAAGTTTACTGATGATCAGCCAATCAAATCTGTCTTCTCCTGACAACTTTAGCTCACACAGCTGTGCTCCATTCTCCTCTTATATTCCTCCAGGGACCCCCTGAAGGATGTTCAAAGGGAAGCATAAGACTAGCTAGACAATCATGCATCAACCTGTGCTCCCTGTTGCCTGCTGACATCTCATGGGCCAAAGAAAGTCACATGACTATGCTACAAAGCAGCTCACTCCCACGGAAGTGCGAAGGAGAGACAAAATATAGCTGTGCAAGCTGAACAACCCAATATGTTATTTTGCTGTTGTAAGAACATTACAGAGTACAGTTACACACCCAATGGTATGGGCCAATCTCTCAACAGGAGACATGGTGAGCATAAGGCATACCAATCTGTGTCAGTATGACAGGATTTATATTTTCACACAGTGTGCTTGATTTTTTTTTCTAGACAGAGTTCCCTGCATAGCTCTGGCTGTCCTGGAACTTGCACTATAGACTAATCTGGCCTAGAACAACTTATAGACATTCACCTGCCTCTGCCTCCAAAGTGCTGAGATTAAAGGCGTGCGCCACTACTGCCAGGCTAGGACTTGTTTTTATAGTGACAATTTTTATTACATTTTACTTATTTATTTTATGTTTGTGGTGGTTGCACACTGGCCACAAGACTCAAGAAAAAGTCAGGGGAGAACATTAGAAAACATGCAAATGGCTCTTCCCAACAAAGAACTTAAAAAAAAAAGCTTTGCTATAGTGTGTAAAAATCCCCACAAAGCTCTTGTCCTTCCCAAGAAAAGGTTTTATTTTCATGGAGCAGATCTTCAAAAATCATTTTTTGTGGGAGTCCTGCTCCCACCTTTTGAAGGGTTTTTAGGTGGGAGAGAGAGGAATGAGAAAATATCAGATAGAAAAAGAGAACTAGATGATGAGAAGAAAGACAGAAACACAGGATAGCTTCAGGAGCGCCTGGGTCAATATCCAATAGCTCAGAGCTTTATTTGAAAGGGCTTTTCATAATAAGTCAACGGGAGAGGCAAAAGACCTCCCCCTTGCAAGATCAAAGCACACCATACAGCCAAGCATAGACCTTTCAAAACACCTGGCAATTTTATATTATCAAGAAACCACAGTTCCCCCTTCTTAATAATATAAAATCTCAAGTGATGGTACAGAGCTTAGCTCCTTGTGTCTGTCATACCTCCTAGTAAAGTAGTAGAAGATGATAAAAACGGAATGGCCTTTTTGAATGGGTCTAAGATGACCACAGCCGTCTTAGCTATACCAAGCCCTTTTTTTAAATCAATAAACTCTTGATGCAACTGCATCAATTCTAAAGACTCCTTAGCATCACCATACCATGGTTCATCAACATCAGCAGGTTAACACAATTCTAGCATGAATATTAGTATATACAATTACAGTTCTTACAAACTTACATCCAAAAGCAAACTCTCAGTAGAAGTATTTACACTTTCTAAACTTTAGCAAATATGCAAAAGCAATCTCTTAATATAACTATTTTCACTTCATAGACTTTACCAAACATCCAAAAGCAATCTCTTAACAGAACTATACAAAACATAGGGTACATTGATACAGGCTAACATTATCCATACAAAGAATAAGAAAAAATTTTTTCCTCAAAAAAATTAAAGAGACTGAGGAATATTAACTCCCCCTTTTCTTTATCATTTTTAAGCTGTATCTTGAGCCTGAGTAGAAAAAAACTCAAACTTCTCCATTTTTACACCAAACAGACAGTTCCATTTTTTTTTTACATAAAACAGTGTGTGACTCACCACAGTTACTAAAGCATATATGTATACACAAAACAGTTCATAAGTTATCACAGTCAATGAAGTCTATAGGTGTAGGTAAAGTCAAAATTGTCCCATTGCAATTGAATCACTCCTGTCCATCCCATTTTTAAGTCTGAAAAGCTCAAAAAGTTAGTTCTGATACCAGTCTTAAAGTTCCAAATACGAAGAAACCCACAACCAAAACCTTTTTGCAGTTCTCCTGAATGCAACAACTCAGTTCAAACAAGAGTTGCTGAAACTTTACTTTCAGTTACAGCAGTACTTTATGGCAGTCTTCCCCTAGGAACTTTGTCCCAGGGTGAAGCTGCTAGCACCACAATGAGTGCTGCAATAGCTGGCTGGTGCAGACTCCTCTCAAAAGAGACCTTCTTACAGCCAGCAAACAGAAACTGCATGGCTTTTGGCTCCTGGCTCCCTCCCTCAACAGCCTGCTGCCCAGGACCCCTGTGTCCTGAGGCCTTGAGGCCTCTTACAATGCATGCTGAATGCTGTCCTGCTGCTATGAGCTACAGCTCTCAATCAGCAACCCTGAATCTGGGAGGAACCCCAGTCCTGGTCAGTCATGGCCTCTGCACGCCCAGCTCCGTTGCTTGCTCTGCCAGGGGTTCTCCTCCTACCATTGCCCTGCTTGCATGGCCAAATGCGACCCCCAGGGTAGTCACAAGGCTCTGCCTTACTCTGCCACTGAGAGCTCAGGCTGCTCCTAGCTTTAGCACATCTCCACCATTCAGCCTGGAGTACAGCTCTGTCTCACTCTAGCAGTTCCGATTCCTGCCTTTCTACACGGGGCACTTCTCAGATGCTCATCCAGCTGCTATCTCTCCCACAGTGTCTCTGCTGCGCTCTGGCCACCAGGGACTCTGGCTCCAAGTGACAGACTTGCTCTGGCCACTGGGGTCCAAAGTTTCTGCTGCACTCCAAGTCGCTGCCTGCCGTTTGCCTCTCTCGCAGCATGGCAACTCTGCTTGGCCTGTAAGGTTGCATATAGCCTCAATCCATGTCCCTCAGCTGGCTGACTATGCTCTCCTTCATGGCTCCTTTGCAGCAGAAAGCCCACAGAACTCCACGGTTGTGCTGGCTCTCAGTGTCTACTGTGTTTGGTGGCTTCTGGAGCTTCTGAAGCCACTCAAACTGTTAAGTTCTCAGTGGCTGCTTGGTCCTGGATGCTGCTTTCTGCATCCCAGGTCCTGTCAGTGCTCAGGAAAAACTACTCTAAGTTAAACCTTCTTTTAAACCTAATTCTTCACCATATCCCTATACCTAAAGTGTATATTTCTCAACCTTCACTAAGACTTTTTTACAACTTTAAACTTAACTTAGTAAATAGATAGAGAGATAGAAACAGAGAAACATACAAAGACAGAGAGAGATACTTGCTGCAGCCTAACTTTAACTACTTGCTTTATAGTTACAATTTTACTCCCTAAGATTAGAACATCAACACACTCAACTTCATTACCAGACATGCCCCTTTAACCTGCAGTGTTCCTACTCTATTATCCTCTGTACCTAGGGCCCATGTTCAGGGCGCCATCTGTGGGAGTCCAGCTCCTACCTGCCCCCACCTATTGAAGGGTTCTTAGGTGGAGGAGAGAAGAATGAGGAAATGTCAGATAGAAAGAGAGACCTAGATGATGAGAAGAAAGACAGAAACATAGGATAGCTTCAGGAGGGCCTGGGTCAATACCCAACAGCTCAGAAATTTATTCAAAAGGGCTTTTTATAATATGCCAAGGGGAGAGGCAAAAGACCTCCCCCCTTGGAAGATCAAAGCACACCATACAACCAAGTGTAGACCCCTCAAAACACCTGGTAACCACGTCCATGGTCAAATCATCCCAGTATGCAGCCCTGCTGGGTAAAGCAAGCCCAGATTCTCTGACCCTGGATAAAGTCTCACTAGGAAGCCTCTGTGGGTCTCCACAATTTTTAAAAATTGTGTGTCTGTGGGCTTCTGTATACCACAGATGTGCATGGCTGCCCGTGGAGGTCAGCAGAGGGTGTTGGATCCACAGGCTCTAGAGTTGTGAGCTGCCTTACCTGGGTGCTGGGAACCAAACTCAGGTCCTCTGGGAGAACAGTAGGTGTCCTGAACCCCTAAGCCATCTCTACAGCCCACACTGGTCAGATCATAGGGAGAGACATAGGAAGATAAGGAAGACTCTGAATCTAAGCCTACTCCATATGCATGGTTTGGGTGAGGAAGGCAGGAGGGGCACTGCCTAGCTGATTTTCAGTTCCTCACCTTGTGGTTTGGCTCCCCTGTGCAGTCCTGAGGGCTAAGTCTGTTTGTTGATGCTCTCTGTAGAGACCCTTCAACACTCCTATGGGAAGAACACCTCCCCCTTCCCTGAAGCCTTTGGCTCCCCTGTGCAGTCCTGAGGACTAAGTCTGTTTGTTGATGCTCTCTGTAGAGACTCTTCAACATTCCTATGGAAAGGACACCTCACCATTCCCTGCAGCCTTCAGAGCAGCTGTGGAATGCTGAATCCTCTGCTCTTCTCTGTGCGTCAATATCACTTCCTTTCCATCTTCCAGAAGATCACCAAAACCTCTGCTGAGGGCTCTGGTTTTGTCTTCATTATGGTTTTTCGTTCATTGTTTTTACAGATGCTCCAGCAGAATTTTGAAAGGAAGTGTAGACAAATGCATGTGTGTAGTCCACCATTTTGAACACATGCGTAACTGGTATATGCATGGTTGTATGTGTGCACACATGCATATTCATACGAATCTGGCTTTAGAGGACATTGGATGTTGTCATTATATATGTTCAATTATACTTAATTTTTATAAAGTATTATTACCAAGGGGGTGCAAGTGTCACACTGTACATGGAAGGTCAGAAGACAATTTTGTGGAGTCAGTTATCTTTCCACCTAAATATGAATTGTGGGGATCGAATTTGGGTTATTGGGCTTGTCCTGCAAACATTGGATCTGCTGAACAGCCTCACTCACATGCCTCCACCACCCCACTGCTGATTATCTTTCTTTGCCACCATGTTAATTGAATTCCTTCCAGAAGAGTTTTGAGAGGCATTTCTCAAAGCCATTGTAAAAAAAAAAAATTGTGTGCATGTCAGGGGGACAGTCATCCTTCTAACTTTTTAGTGTTTTGTAAATAACATTAGCTAGGTGTTTGTTACTGTCTTTGTCTCTCTACCTGAAACAATAAGTGATTTAAATTCTGGGACTAATATAATTAATCAGGTAGAACCCAGTTGAAATGACTTTACAAAACAAAACAAAACAAAACAGGAAACATTATACATGACGATCACCTGACTCTAACTTCTGGAGGATAGTGTCTTTGTGTTGTTGTTGTTGTTTACTGTTTTTAATTCTGAGTGATTTGAACCCATGTGCTCTTATCAGACCATGGCATTTCATTTCAGACCCTAAGGGTGGCTGATGGAGGACAGTAGCTGAGACCTGGAATTAGAGTGGGCAAATGACCCCTGAAGGAAATGACTCTCTTATGTTGGATCTAAAACCTCCCTAATAAATATTTATCCGTTTTATTGCTAGAGCTGTGCGTGGACTCACAGGATGCAAAACTCAAATGCACAGGCCTGTGAGGGTTTGGGGAGCATCCACGTGTGTGTGTGTGTGTGTGTGTGTGTGTGTAGGGGGGGTGTCTTCTGTCTGCCGAGCTTCAAGTTGAAACGAGGCTTGAATGGAGATCGACACTTTCCAGGAGAAACGGTGACTCACACGAAGATGACCCAAAATGGCATCTGGTTCCCATCGACTTTGTTTCATTCTTGGACTCCATTCAGAGGCACTTCCTTCCAGCTGGGACTTTCAATGGGATAATGTGAAGGCAAGATCCACAGAAGTGGGTTTGGAGGAGGGAATTAAAGGAGAAAATGCAGCTCGTGGAGGAGACGATGGAAAATTACACCCAGATGGGAGCCGTAGAGGAAAGGACACACACACCCGGATAAACACGCGCCAACTGAGATATTTAGAGAAATGAGGTGATGTATATGATCTTTAATAGGGGGCAGCAAAGGTTTGAGCTGGATGAAAGGCAAAGCGAAACAGGGCTTGAGGGCTATCGGCACTTGGACGCTGGTTCCGTCTCGGGCCTGGAAGAAGATGCTGTAGGTCCTTGTTTAAATGACCACCGCAGAGCGCTGCTTGTAGTTCCCCGAGATTTGTCCGTCCTGCAGACCAGCTGCATTCTCCATGGTGGTGCCGCTTTTCCGGCTCAGTGATGGAAAGGGTCTGGTGAAGATCTCTTGGGGTTCCCAAAGGACCTGGGATGGGGGTGGAGCCATCACCTAGACAGGTGGGCTGGGCTTTGTTGCTGGACCAAGCCGCCGCTCATCAGACAGCCCATAGGACAGAAGCTGGAAGAGGCAGAGTAAGAAGCTGCGCCCAACTATTCCTTCTCTTGTCCTGTTCTCCTCAGGGCTTCAGCCGAAAGGAGGAAGCCCGATTTTGATAAAAAAGAAAAAAAGAGACTCATCTTCTAGAGCTCTTTCTTTTTACCCGAATGTGATTTTTAAAATTAAATATCATGGAACTAGTCTGCTTTTCTCCTCTTTACCCACAAGCGTATCTTGAGAGACCATATCAACAGAATAAGGCGTCACCGCGGTAGTGATAGAGATGGATGAATGAATATTCCTTGTTCTTTGAACCATTGTGGTGAACAGAGCTGATCCGGGTCTGGAACAAGTTAAAGGATATTGACCGAAAAACTTGTTTGAATCACTACAAAGGTATGTCTCAGTGAACACTGCAAAATGATGCCACAGCACAGAATATTGTATGCCCCCCTCCCCCGAGAGAGGTACAAATAAAGCTAAAAGAGACAAGTGTGACCTCTGATTGTATAAAGGCATTGGAAACTTCAAAGGACAGTGCAGATCTGTGTGTGAGAATTCTCAGATAACCCAGAGGCAGCTTGGCTTAACACATAGGCCAGGAATCCATGAACTCAGGTGCCACTGGGGCCAGGCAGGCACCATAAAAAATATGTGAGTCTAGCCAGGGCCAAGCAATCAGAAAAAATAGCACCTGTGGTGAATGGAAAGCTATGGCTCCTTCGAAGAACTTTGGTTTTATGTTAAAATGGTACATAGGCAGAGTCTCTCTGTGTCTTGGCAGCTGCTCCCAAATAACCACAAAGAGGCTTACTATTGATTATAAATACTCAGCCGATAGCTCAGGCTTATTACTAACTAGCTCTTACAACTTAAATTAACCCATTTCTATTCATCTACGTGCTGCCCTGAGGCTCGTGGCTTTTACCTCTCCTGCATGTCCAGCTTCCTTCCTTTCCGTCTGGCTGGAGACTCCTCTGACCCTGCCCTTCTTCTTCCCAGTGTTCTCCCTGCCCCGAAAATCCTGCTGAGCCATTGGCCAATCAGCTTTCTATTAACAACGAGAGCAACACATTTTCACAGTGTTCAGAAGGATTATTGCACAGCAATTACAGAGTCAAATGATTCAAGTCAGGGCTGGGGAAATAGATCTACTGGTGAATGGTAGGCATGGGGACCTGAGTCCACTCCTCAGAATCCACAGGTAAGATGAACAAGCAAAAAAAAAAAACTGGGACAAGCAAAAAAGCTGGGCATGGTAACCTGCACTTCTAATCCTAGCTCTAGAGAGGCAAACACAAGCAGATCCCTGGGACGTTCTAGCCAGCCAGACTAGCCTGCTTGGCAAATTCCAGGCCAGTGAGGAACCTTGCCTCAAAACAACAATGACAAAAAAGTAAAATAAAAATAAAAATAAATAAAAAATAAAAAATCCAAGGTTGTGACTGGAGGGGGCGGCTGGAGAGTTGGCTCAGTAGTTAAGAGCACTTGTAAAAGCATTTATAGAGGCCTGGGATTCAGTTCCCAGCACCAACACGACAGCTTGCAACCATCTGTAACTCCAGTTGCAGGGGACCCAGTGTCCTCTGCTGGCCTCTGCTGGCGCCAGGCATGCAAGCAGTGTACGTACATACCTGTAGACAAAACACTCACACGTGTGAAACAGTCAAATAAAACTTTTAAATCTTAAAGTAGACGGCTTCTGAGGTTGAGGATGATGGCATCTAATGAATGACTGACAACTGAGGTTGCCCACTGGCCTCCTGTAGGAGACCTGGTAGGACTGAATGAACGGTCTCCAGGCAGAGGAGGTGGAGAAAGTCAGCTTCAGTGAGAGCAGATGCTTCGGGGTTGGGCTCCTGAAACAGAGCTTGTGTGAGGAAACACCTCTCACTCCACACTGGGATGACATCAGTGAGGAAGCTCCAGCCATCTCCTCAGAGCAGGACTCAAGTATAATGGCCTGTCGTGACTGGGTTCTTCCCAGGGTTCTATACCATCCTCCCTCCTGGGGTACACAACAACACACACACCCCCCATTCCCAGCTGGGCCAGTTACTCCAAGGCCTGGGAGGTAACTAACTACTCAAAAATAAAGTCTTATCAATCCTGATGGAATTAACAGCTCGCAGTGGAATTTTCCAGTATAATTCTGGGCTTCAGTGTGCTTCACAAGTACCAAATCGGATTAAAGCAAAACAAAAATCCATGCATAATGAACTTGAAGAACACAAGGAGAAAAAAAGCTCACAAAAATTATATTCAGATTTAATCCCTGAATGAAATATCTACACTCTCTCCTTTAATCCCTTTAACAATAAGAAAAACCATCAACATGTATAGAAGTTGCAGAAACTTTGTATCAAAATTGGAATGTTATAAACTGTTGTCGGCTCTGTTCTGCTGGCAAACAGGCATGCTGAGGACTCCCACAGTCCTTCTCCCCCAGCTCACAAGGACAGGGACAAGCCTGTACCACTGCACACAGCGGCTGCTTCTTAAAGGATTATAGATATTTGCAAACAGAATTTATTTATTTTTTTCTCCTTTGGTTTTACTCAGTGATGCTTGGATTCCACGGCTCATGGGATAGTTTGTACATGTCTGAATTCCCATCACCACCAATATCAAGGGGGGTTTGGAATGCATGAGACTCTTCCACCTTGATCTTATAGCTGTTCTCTCTCTCTCTCTCTCTCTCTCTCTCTCTCTCTCTCTCTCTCTCTCTCTCTCTCTCTCTCTCTCTCCTCTTTCCTCCCCCCTCCCCACATACCGGGGTACTTTAATGGATTCAATCTTGTTCACTTTCTTTCAATTTGAGATTTATTTTCAGTGTGTGTGTGTGTGTGTGTGTGTGTGTGTGTGTGTGTGTGTGTGTGTAGTTGGAAGAAAGATCAAATCGAACTCTAAAGGATATGCTAAATAAACAGAAAGGAGTAACAAAACCCCCTAGAAATAGATTACATAATGCTCTATTAACTTTGAATTTTCTCAATGCTAATGAGAAAGGAGCAACAGCTGCAGAGAGACAAAAGGTACCAAGCACGTGGCTAAACATAGATAAGAATTATGGGTTAATTTAAGGGTAAGAGCTAGTCAGTAATAAGCCTGAGCTAATGGCCATACAGTTCATAATTAATATAAGCCTCTATGTGTTTATTTAAGTCTGAGTGGCTGTGGACCTTTGGGAGATGTGAGCGAGAGAGATTTGTCCTGACCACTGACCAGCTGGGACACAGCAAAACTTCCAACTACAAATGGCGCCCAATGGCTCGAGTTTCCACTTAAAACCTGAGAATACTTAATAAGCGATTCTAAATGAAGGTTCCTGTTTCATGTCTCATGTGAGTGGAGAGACATCAACTGCCACCAAAGAACAACATGCTAGCAGACCAGTAAGCCATGTGTCAACTTATAAATTAATAGAAATGGGTTAATTTAAGATAGAAGAGCTATCTAGCAAGAAGTCTGCCATGGCCATAGTTTAAAAATAATATAAGCCTGTGTGTGATTATTTGGGACCAAGCAGCAGAGGGATGTTGGTGAGAGAGATTTGTCCTGACTGCAGGCCAGGTGGGACACAGGAAAACCTTGAGCAACGTGTGTGTGTGTGTGTGTGTGTGTGTGTGTGTGTGTGTCCCCGCAGAGGCCAGAGGAAGGAATCAAGTCCTTTGGAGCTGGAGTTACTTACAGGTAACTGAACTTGGGTAATCTGCCAGAGAGTCTCTCCAGCCATGTCTTCACTTCTGTGCATTTTCCACATTCTCACTTCAAGTGGAGAGGCTTCTTATGCTTTGCTTAAGGCTGGAGAAAACAAAGGCAATTTTTTTTTTTTTTTTTTTTTTTTTTTTGGTTTTTCGAGACAGTGCTTCTCTGTGTAGCTTTGCGCCTTTCCTGGAACTCACTTGGTAGCCCAGGCTGGCCTCGAACTCACAGAGATCCGCCTGGCTCTGCCTCCCGAGTGCTGGGATTAAAGGCGTGCACCACCACCGCCCGGCGGCAATTTTTTTAAAGGATGGAGGGGTGGACTTCTAGGATAGGAAGGAGTGGTGGTGGCCTTGCAGCTCTTGGGAACAGTGGGAGTATGGGTAACATTCTATAAAGACATCTCTTAGAAGGAAGAGCTGAGTGTGGTCCAACATTGGCTACACCTGGGAGTGAGTCTCCTCCATCCAGCTCTGTCCCGGAAGCTGCACAGGTGGGATGAAAGTGAGCCTTGTCAGGGTTGCAGCTGCTATCTCACTGCTAGCCACTGGAGACAAACAAGAAAACACTGAATTTGTCTAGTCTTCCTAGAGCCTCTACACTGCGTAAGATGCTGTGCACACTAAGGCCCTGGCTTGCAGAATTCTGATGCGTGGGGTGTGGGTATGGTTTAAGTGTAGACAGTTCAACTGGCGGCTTGGCAGACCAGTTACTCTGAATCCAAATGGAATTTGATGTAAGAATATTAAACCTTTTGTTTGTGTGTGAGCTCTATCTCAACCCCTGGCATCTTGGCATCCATATATCCAAAGAGTCTGGAATGTTCTGGTGGAAGATTCACTTCAGCTCCCCTCCCCCATCTCTTTCCCCAAATCCACCTCTTCAAAGCCCGCCAAACACAGCTCCTCCCCCAGAGAGGCTCAAGACCATTCCCACAGGGTATTTATGTTGCATCCCAGAAAATAGACATGAGGTTTTTCTGGTCTCTGGTCCCTGTGCCCTCTCTGAGGGGCTGGAGAATCACCCGGGAATGCTTTACCCATTAAACTGTGGCTTTTCTAATTCGGTCTGATTTGGTCTGATTTGGATTGCTGCGTCGTATCAGAGCACCTTTTTAAAAACTTACCACCTTTTTCTGTCTTTCATGAACTCACAAAATGAGAGTTACACTTGTTTCAAGTATCCTCTGAACACCCTGCTATGGGAAGCATGTGCAGATAGCTACTAGGGATCCATCTCTGCCACTCTACCATGTTGGGATGGGTAACAGACCTTGGGGATGCCCAGCAGGGTAAGGAAAGGAGGGCTCCTGGCTACAGTAGAGAGCCAGGGAGGAGGAAGCCACCCTTGTCTTCTGAGGCCCTTTTGTGGGTCGCTTCAATTTTGTTTTCATGCATCTTTGTCAACGCTTTAACTGTATATTTGCAGGAGGGTGGGGGGAGGTCCCCAAATGTGCATATTCAAAAAAAACCAAACCAAACTAACAAACAACTTCACTCCAGCAGACCATTTTATTAGCCTCAAGATGAGTCCCTGCCTGGAAAGCTCTCAGATGCCAGGAACTGCCGCCTACTTCCTACCCCAGTCAAGCTGCTTAGGGCTCGACTTGAATGGCTAATTATTGGTCACCTCACCTTCTCATCAAAGCCAAAAGATTATACTTAATGCACAACTTAAGCCGTCCCCTGGACCTCACTCGTTTGGGTCGGCAATCACATTTTTTTTTTTCTATTCCCCTCCCCACTTAGCTGAAGTTTTAGTAATTGCCCTCTGGGCTCAAAAGGGCTTCCCACTAGGCCATTGAAATGTTAAAAAGCCCCCTGACTTAGGGAAATGTTTATCTACACTCCGAGAGAAAGAACTGGGACAAATCTGTGCGGCTTTGATACCTGACAGGATGCAGATTTCTCGCGAGCAATTTCTTAACTTTCAGCTTACTAATAACTATAATCAACTGGGTGCACCGAGCGTTGGTAAGACTCGCTTTTAACACAGCAGCTCGAACTTGAGAGCAGGTACGTAAGCCATAATGGTGATCTTTCCCACTCCGTAAACATCGTGCCTACATCCCTTGGGCCTTTCAAGATGCAAGCAGGAGGTCAGTCTGTCTCTCAGGAATGAGGGAAGTCGAGGAAGACCTTGCTTTTCTTTGTTCTTCCTTAGTCCTTCCTGCCAGGACTGGAAGGTTCAGCAGAACTTACTCAGTTCTAGATAAACCTTTAAAGGTCACATCTGGTGACCCCTGCCCACAGGTCTCCTCGTTCTGGCAGAGAGGTGGCTCAAACCAGCTGTTCCAAAACCATGATACCTAAGGGCTGTAGGCGCGGGAACAGAATGGAGCCAGGCAAATTTTATCAGGAAGAATGTTAGCCTCTCAGCTCCGTTACCTAGTAACTAGTAATGAGATTTTGGAGTAACAAACTATAAGGGTAAAGATCACAATGGTTTTTGTGCTCCAGGTCCCCCTGCGCAGTATCTTGTTTGCCTGCCTGGTCAGTTGTTATTTGTGCTGAATGTCTCATTGTACGTGGTTTTGACTCATAAACTCTCCTTTTTTAAAATTCATTTTTTAAATTAATTCATAAATTCTTCTGATATGACCATTTGGATTGTGTAACATCTGTGTAAAGTGGGGTTTCAGCACCAGATGCATAAAGTGAGGTCATGGCTGCTCCAAGGTAGGGCTGAGGAGGAGGTTTATATTGTGGCTATGAGAGAGAGAACAGACAGAGGAATCTGGAAGAGTCCAGAGCAGAGAGAGAAAGCCGTAAACTAAACTGTCTATAGACTGAACTGAGCCATGATTGATGGATTGGGTGGAGCAAGAGAGAGGAACAAGTAGGGCGTGGCAAATGAACAAGAGAGAGAGAGAGAGCCCAGAGCCAAGAGCACCAGGACAGAATGGCAGGGTTATATAGGAATGAGAAACTGGGAGGAGTGAAGCCCATGAGCTGGAGAAGTTTAGGGTAGGGGTCGGGTGAGAAGAGCTGAGAGGAGCCACAGGGACTGAGTGAGCCTTGAGGCCACTGTGCACTTTGGTATGCTCACAGGCACCTCATTTAACCATTTCTCCCCAAGTTTCTTTTGGAGCTGACAACATCTACCCATTCCGTGGACCCCTCCCCCTCGAAGCACCTGTACTAACCCATCCCAATGCACACTGCAAGCTTTGGGGATCTTCTTGTGTCTACTCGTCCAGTGCTGTGATTGCAGCACAGGTCTCCGTGCCGGACACCTTTATCGCCCGGGTTCTAGGGAATCAATGCAGGTCCCCACACTTGAAAGGGAAGTCCTTTACTGACAGCCATCCATCACAGAGCCCCTCATCAACCCTTACTCCATCCCTCCTCCTGCTTTCCACGGTAATGCATTCATTTTCCTGCTTCCTCCTGCGGACTCCAAATTGTCCATGTCTTGTCCACGAATCAGAATTTTGTAGCTGGAGATGTGAACAGACTGTCCTGTCCCCTTACGGACTCACAGCGAGGACAGTGATGGGGGTCAAAGGAGACGCTGTTAATTGTCGGGGCCATGTGATGCATTTGGCTGCATACAAGTACCAAGGTCTCTGTTTCTATTCTTGTCTGAAACTCTCTCCTCCTCCTCCTCCTCCTCTTCCTCCTCCTCCTCTCTCCTCCTCCTTCTCCTCCTCCTCCTCCTCTTCCTCCTCCTCCTCTT
>CABHPR010132273.1:5772-23815 GCA_902168415.1 Peromyscus melanophrys | reverse complement strand
CCTCCCCACAACCTCCTTTTCTGGTTTTTTGAGACTGGTTTTACCATGTTGTTATGCAGGCTGTCCCTAACTCATGATGCTCTGCCTTAGCCTCCCCATTAGCATGTGCCAACCACACCTGGCTCTTCCATCCTTGCTGAACATACCAAGTGCCTTCTACTTCTGGACTTGACACCTGCGATTCCATCTGCCTAGACTTCTTGCTCCACAGGCTCGCCACCTGAGGCTTTTTCACATACTTAGGTACCTGGGGTATCACCTTGGAGAGGCCACTCTGACTACTCTTACCTCATGTGTTAAGCATCACAGCATCTTGTTAACCATTACAGCAAAGTAAAAATCTCAAGTTACATTTTCCATCTGTGAATTTTATAAATTTTATGACTTACCTCCTTTAAGGCCAGTCTCCATGAGAGTAGACCTTCCCTGCCTGTTCACTGCTATAGCCCTGGTGGCTGCAGGTACAGAACAAATATTCTAACAGCCGTGGATAGATGGAAGGAAGGAAAGAAGGGAAGCAGGGAGGGAGGGAGCAAGGTCTACCAGGTCAGTTCCCAAAAGGCAGAGGGCAGCAGAGGTACAACTTAAAAGAACTGCTGTTTGGTTGGATTCTAAAAGGCAGCGGCATGGACATCACATACTCAGGTGGCCAAGCCTTGCAGTAGGTCTGAAGTCTCAGGGGTCTATGGTTATCACATCATAGCAAGAGTATATACAGACCTATTCTTTCTAGGCTTAACACTCCAGGCACACAGGCAGTCTGTATTAGAGAACAAGTCAGAGAGATGTGCAAGGTTTTTGGAACAAGCAGGTATCTGCCAAGGTCAGGCTGTAAATCAGTAAAGATACTGCCCAGATGCCCTGGGAAGAACAGTTCAACACCATGTGCTATGACACAGCATGACAGTATCAAACTATGAAAAATGAATGCCAAGAATAGTGTAAGCCCTTCCCAAACACCAGCATTCTCCCTCTTTAGAAATTGACTGGTGAGACTGGAGGAGAGATGGCTCCATGATTAAGGGCAAGAGGACCTGGGTTCAATTCTCAGCACCCACATGGCAGCTCACAACTGTCTATAATTCCAGTTCAAGGGACCCAACACCCATGGCAAAACACCAATGCACATAAAATCAATCAATAAAAACAAAACCAGAAACTGATCGGTGAGACGGCTCAGTGGGTCAAAGCACTTGCTGCACAAGCCTCTGGCCTGCCTTCAACCCCCAAAACTCACATAAATAAAGGTGGAACTGACTCCAGAACTTTGTCTTCCGACCTCCACACACATGTGCACACACTAATAATAAGTAAAAAATGTTAAAACTCACTATACAGTGAAGAGACAGTGGCCTCCGTCCTTTTCCTAGAACCAATGAAAATGAACAGCTGCAGACGCGTCACAGACGCCTACAGTATCCAGAAGGAAGAGCACCAGAGGCAACTACACATCTCATGAGAGGCGCACCCCAGACCTATCTAGGCCCAATGCAGCTGAGAAGCCTTCTGGATGTCTGATGGGTTTGGAACTTTGCTATCCTGTTCCCAAGATGTCTCATTAAGACTCAGCCACCAAGTGCCCACCCATCCTGGTCTGGCAGACAACTGGTTGCACTTTAGTTCCCAGGGACAAACTTGGATTCATTTATCCCAAGGAGCTACATGTGCTAGGCACCTCAGCACATCACTGCCTCCTTCTTAAAGCAAAAGCCAGTTTGCTCAAGATGCTTACATGACTGGTGGCAATGATGAGAAGCATCCTCCAGGCAGAGACCAGCATCTGATACTCCAGCAAGGACGTGCAGCTGCTGCCCTCTGTTTCAGCCATGTAAACCGCCAAAGACTTGACATAGCCTGACCAGTAGGCAAAGCGTTTCTCGCTGGAAAACTTCTTGAGTGTATCTTTTAATGACTGGTCTAATGAACCCCTATGGTGTCAAGAAAACAAAAACCCTAGTCAGCATTCAAAAACAGGCAGGGAATAAGATGAGCATAGGCCCTTGTTGAGGCAGAGGAAACCAGCTCATATGGCAGCCAGCTCTAGGATCAGCTCCAACATAATGAGTGAGGCTGAGGTCCTTTCAGGAAAGCCTCCTACTCCATCAAATTCCAGTCACACAGACTCTTTCTTCTTCTTCTTCTTCTTCTTTTTTTTTTTTTTGGTTTTTCAAGACAGGGTTTCTCTGTGTAGCTTTGCGCCTTTCCTGGAACTCACTTGGTAGCCCAGGCTGGCCTCGAACTCACAGAGATCCGCCTGGCTCTGCCTCCCGAGTGCTGGGATTAAAGGCGTGCGCCACCACCGCCCGGCCAGACTCTTAACACTGACAACCATAAATCAATGGACTGGCCAGGGAAAGTTCACTGGCCCTCTAAAAAAAATGGGCCAAACCTTCTCTCTTGTCTGCCCTGCTAAGCAACCATGCATTCAGTGATAGGCCTCCACCATCTCCCACCCCTCCATCTTTGACTAATGTTTCATGGGATAGTGCTGGAGACATTGCTCATTGGTAGGGCACTTGCTTAGCATGCAAAAGGCCTGGAGTTTGACCCCCAGCACTACACAAACAATAAGAACAACAAAACCACCTCGCAGGGAAAAGGACTCACTTAACTACATAGTATATCTCCAAACATATTATCTTCATGATAAGGGCACAGGTTTCCAAAATGCTGGGCTGTGGAGGGAGAGAACAAACCACACTAATTACATGGAGAAACACATCTCCATCCCACCCTCGCTGAGAGCAAAGACCTAACACTTAGAAAACATGTAAACACACATTTATGGAATGCAAATGGACACCGGCCACTGGGCAGGGCAACATGTGCACTGTGGAGACACCAGAGCCTTCCACCCAGAGCAGGCAGGCTACTCTGCTTTCCAGAGGACAGGAAGCAGGCATTGCTCTGCAGAAGGAGCTTCTTGGGAAACACTCTTTATGTTACTCAAGGCAGAATCCTCTTCTCCACCTTACAGACCAACCCTTCCTCTCAGGGACTCCCAGCCACAGTCCTATCCTCCACCATGGCTCACCTCGGATGTCTCTGAGGGAGGAGAAAGAGTTCCAAACAGCGGACTGGTTAAATTCTCCCAAAACTTGGGCCTGAAACAAAAATACTTGTTGAAATAACACTTATTCTTTCTCATAGCCCCTTCTCTCTAGTCCCCCTTGCGGGTATTTTTTCATACTTTAATGTCCCAACCCTAAAATGTTTTTCATAAATCAAACTATTCCTATATAAATGTAAAAAGTCCATAAATAAATTACATCTTCCAGCCGGGCAGTGGTGGTACACACCTTTAATCCCAGCACTTGGGAGGCAGAGGCAGGCAGATCTCTGTGAGTTCGAGCCCAGCCTGGTCTACAGAGATCTTCCACTTAAGAAGTCCAACTGGGGGGTGGGGGAGAGGGGCTGAAGAGATGGCTCAGGGGTTAAGAACACTGACTGCTCTTCCAGAGGACCTGGGTTCAATTCCCAGCACCCACATGGCAGATCACAACTGTCTGTAATTCCAGTGCCAGGGGACCCAACAACCATGGCAAAACACCAATGTGCATTAAAAAAAAAAATTGCAACTGGACCCTCCGTAGATAAAGACACCCATCACCCAGATTGAGGATCTGAGTTCAGTCCCTGGGACCCATGCCACAGGAGTTGTCCTGTGGCCCCCACAAAGCACTGTGACACTGTGACATGTGCTTGCAACCCACACAAAATTAAAAAAAAAAAAAAAACCAAAAACCTGTATTTTTAATTGTTTAAAAACAAAAATGGGGCGGTGGTGGCGCACGCCTTTAATCCCAGCACTCGGGAGGCAGAGCCAGGCGGATCTCTGTGAGTTCGAGGCCAGCCTGGGCTACCAAGTGAGTTCCAGGAAAGGCGCAAAGCTACACAGAGCAACTCTGTCTCGAAAAACCAAAAGAAGAAAAAAGAAAAAAAAAAAAATGGGGGTTGGGGATTTAGCTCAGTGGTAGAGCGCTTGCAAGCGCAAGGCTCTAGGTTCAGTCCTCAGCTCTGAAAAAAACAAAAACAAAAACAAAACCTCCAGCCAGGTGTGGTGGTAAAAGCTTTAATCCCTGCACCTGGGAAGCAGAGGCTACAGGATTGCTACTGAGTCTGAGGCCAGCCAGGTCTACATAGCAAGCTCCAGGTCAGCCAAAGTTATACAATAAGACCCTGTCCCCCAAAAGTAAACAAATAAAAAGAAAAAGAAAGAAAAAGACATGTAAGAGTTCACAGTAACGAACTGTATGCTAAGTATTCTGTGCATAATCTGGTGAACTCCTAACAAACCTACTTCCATTTTATAGTCAAGTTCATGGGTCAGGTACCACTCCGAGGAGACTCACTTGGTTCTGAGGACAAGCATAGCACTGTCCCTACGGTCTTGCCACAGAGCATGAAGGAAGGCAATGGCTGCACGATGCAACAGGGGTGGGCACCAGTATCGATCTTGCTGCTGGGAATCAATCAGCTCCAGCACCACATGGAGACAGCTCCACACACCAAGGCTGAATTCCTACAAGAGGAACAGGTGGGCATGCAAGTTCCATAACTGAACTTCCAAGAAGCTCTGTCGCCCAGCTCCACCCAAGGCACAGGCTGACCTTGGAGCCGCTGCTGCCATCCTTCACCTCCAGATTCAGAAACAGCTCAATGAGACCTGGCTGCGTCTCTACAGCAACAGTAAGGAACTCCAGAATCATGACTTTGATGCGCATGTCCTCGATCTTGCTCTGAAGGCGGGTCAGGAAGGCATCACGAATGGCAGCTGCATCACTGCCCAGGCAAGCATACACTGACATTGGGGCCACCTGGAGACCAGAGCACACAGGTTTAGGGCTCTGTCCCGAAAAACTCCAGCACAATTCTGCAGAAAGGCACTGAAGAATTCCAGTAGATGGAAAAAAAGAAAACAACCCAGCCGGGCCGTGGTGGCACACGGCTTTAATCCCAGCACTCGGGAGGCAGAGGCAGGCAGATATCTGTGAGTTTGAGACCAGCCTGGTCTACAGAGCGAGTCCCAGGACAGGCACCAAAACTACAGAGAAACCCTGTCTTGAACCGCCCCCCCCCCCCAAAAGCAAACAACCCAAGCTAAAATCTCTGGAGTAAAAGAATGTACAGAAGAGAGAGAAGACAGTATGTAAGGGCTGGAGAGAGAGCTAGGTCAGTTACGTGCTTGCTGCACAAGCATGAAGACATCTGTTCAGATCCTCAGCCCCTTGGGCTGGGACCGAGGAGCCTATTAATCCTAGTACTGGGAAGGTAGAAAGCAGAGGACCCCGGATCTGCTGATGAGTTAAGTGTACATACATACATACATGCAGACAAAACACTCATACACATAAAGATAAATAAAAATAAAAATTGGGGCTGGAGAGGTGACTCACTGGTGAGAGCAGATGCTGCTCTTACAGAGGGACTGAGTCTGATTCCTAGCACCAACATCAGGCAGCTCACAACTGCCTGTAACGCCAGTTCCGAGGATCCAACATTTCTAGCCTCAGTGGGCACCTGCACTCAAGTGCACATACCCACACACAAACACATACATCCACATCATTGAAATAATGACATGAAACTACATTTAAAAAGGAAACAAAGAGTTCAGACTACTGCAAGCTTGTCAGTCAACAGTGTTCGGTGGAGCTCTGTGTAAGAACAAGAGCATCGAAAACTTCTATTTTTACTATTTTACTATTTTATTCTCTCTACTTCTTATGCACATGGGTATTTTGGCTTCATTTGTCTGTGCACCACGTGTGTGCCTGGTGCCCGTGCAAGCTAGAAGAGGGTGCCAGGTGCTGGAACTGAAGTATGTAACTCAGTGGGAGACTGCTTGCCCGACGTGCCTAAGGTCTTGGGTTCCTTAGCAGGCACTACATAGAGATGTAAAGAAATACAAGTGGTGGAGAGCCAGAGAGCAGCAAGGAGAGCCCACATCCCAGCAGTCTAGCTGGCTACACAGATCCTACCGTAGCCAGACGTTTCAGCAGCTGGATGGCCAGACGAGGCAAAGCTGGGTCATGTCTGTGGTAGATGTACTTGGCTAGAACAGCAATGAGGTTGTTCCCATGGGCACCTGAAGCGAAGAAAACAGACAGCAGTGTGCTTATTAGAATTCTTCCAATGGGCCAGAATAAGTCCAGGTGGCCAATGCATTAATGGCAAAGATATATTTTTAAGGAAATAATCTTTAATAAATAAGTTACAAAAGCCACTGTACAGAAATTAAGAAAGAAAGAAAGAAAGAAAGAAAGAAAGAAAGAAAGAAAGAAAGAAAGAAAAGAAAAGAAAAGAAAAGAAAAGAAAAGAAAAGAAAAGAAAAGAAAAGAAAAGAAAAGAAAAGAAAAGACCTTAAACCTCAAACCTCAAACCTTAAGCAGGAAAGCCAGTGAGATGGCTTAGTGGGTAAAGGCCCTTTGCCAAGCCTGATGACCTGACTCAATCCCCAAAACCCACAAGGTGGAGAGAGAGAACCAGGCCCACAGCCTGACACAAGTGCGTGTTCCTATCAGATGTGTGTGTGTGTGTGTGTGTGTGTGTGCGTGTGTGTGTGTGTGTGAGGGAGAGAGAGAGAGAGAAAGAGAGAAAGAGAGAAAGAGAGAGAGAGAGAGAGCGCGCGCGCGCACACACACACACACACACACACACACACACACACACACACGGAAAGAAAAACCTCTCTGGCTGGACAAGGCAGCACACACTTGTAATCTCAGCAACTGGGAGGTGAACAAAGGAGAACCCGGAACTGAAGGACGAGGTCAGTAGACAGCTTACGAGCTAAGGTCCTTGCTGCTCAGCCTGATGACCAGAGTGCAACTCCCAGGACCCACACAGTGGAAAGAAAGAGCTGATTCCCAGACATAATGCACATAAACACAATAAATATAAAAAAGCAAACAAAGCAAAAGAGAGTTCAAGGACCCCTTTGGCTACAAAGACAGTTTAAGGCCAGCCTAAGTCTCAAAGGAAACTAAAATAAAATAATTGGGCCAGAGCAGTAACTCAATAGCAGAGCACCTGCTAATGTGCATAAGGACCTGAGTTCAATCCCCAGCATAGCAAATGGAAAAAAAAAAGTTATAAATGGTCTTAGACATGATATAAAACATTACTGTAAATGAGATTGAACCACAGATTAAGCCAATTTAAAGTCACACTCTAATATGAGCCAATGTGTGTTTTGAAAGTTTTCTTGTGTTTGTTTGAAGGTTTTCCTGTTTCTTTTGAGAGGTCTGTCAGGAACTGGTGACAGAATGCCAGCCTCACTGTCTTGACCAGCAGTTGGCCCTGGCCCTTCTGCCTCTGCAGTGCTGGGAATAAAGGCATGAGCCCCACTCTCTACCTCCTCTGTATGTTGTTAGGTTACCTATTCACTTCCATTGTCTCCTCAGGGACAGTGCCGTTATCCCCATCCTACAGGTAAGAAATCTGTTTGTTTAGTTTTATTTTAATTTAACTTTATTTTATGTGCATTGGTATGAGAGTATTAGATCTACTGGAACTGGAGTTACAGACAGTTATGAGCTGCCACGTGGATGATGGGAACTGAACCACGGTCCTCTAGAAGAGCAGCCAGTGCTCTAAACCACTAAGCCATCTCTCCAGCCCTGAAATCTTTGTTTTTAAGATATGGTCTCACACTGTAGTCATCAGGGTGGCCTAGAACTCAACTCATTAGGTAGCCCTAGCTGGCCTTATATTCCCACTTCAGTCTCCCAAGGATGCTGGGGTTGCTGAGGTTGTCACGCAGCTGGCAGAAACCTAAATTTGAACCAAGGAAATGTGACTCCAGCCTCCATCCTCATGCATTACTATGTCAACAACAGGAGGCCAGAATAAAGTATGATCCAGGCCCCTTGTCTCCAAGTCAAAGGAAATGAGCTGAGAACAACTTTCATGTCCAATCATAGGGCATAAAAATTCATACCATGCTGTGTGAGAGCCTGTTCCAGAGGGGACACCACATTAGAAGGAGGTTTCAGCCGGATAACATTGTTGGTGACAGAGAATGCCAGCTTCACTGTCTTGATCAGCAGTTGACCCTGGCCCTGACCTTCTGGCCCATCACTAGGGTGCAAATGGAAATCACAGTTAATTCAGACAACCTGATTTCACTCACAGCATGTGTATTTTCACGCATCAGACTCTTCACCAGCTTCTAGGGGCCCCAGTCCTGACTAGGAAAGAGAAGAGGCTATATGCAGCAGCCACTAGCTACAGCCTCGGAATTAAAGTTATTTTTAAAAAGAAACTGCAAGGACCACGAAAGATGTTATGAGATTGTGTCTTCAAGAAATTAAATGAAACCTCACCCCAACAACAGGGCTGCCAAAACAAGACCTGAAGGAATACAACATCAATTGACAGGCTAAGGAAGGGGAGGGAGAAATCTCATAGGGCTCCACGCTTAAACAGAGAACTACAGGTAAGCAAGGAATGCTAAGAACAGGAGAAATAGTCTTTCTCAGAGATTAGCCCCTTAACTGATCATCCAATACCAACTGGTCAGTTTCGAAATCATATCAGCAACACCAAACATACTGAGCAAGTTGTATTTCTGTTTATGCACACAATTTGTGTGTGGGTGTGTGTGCGTTTAACATTTAACAAAGGAAAACAGACCATCAATCTGAAGGAGTGCAAGGGGAGGAGATGGAAGGAGGTGGAGGGAGGAAAGGGAAAGAGGAAAATGATAGAATTATATTTATCTTTAAAAGGAGAAAAGTGGGGGAAGCAAACAAAGCAACTACAAGTTAAGCTAAGACGGGGCTCTTGGAAAATGCAGGGGACCTTGAAAGCCAACGGACAAACACAGTGGAGGCCCTACCTGCGGGGCTGAGCAGCCATCACCATGTCTATGGTGTCCACACCAATCCCCATGATACTGATGACTGTCTGTCCAGCTTCTGTGTATGCCAGGCTGCAGATGCAGAGGGACGGCAGGCTGGGTGTGTGGCTGGAAGACAGAGGGTTCTCAGTTACTAGGAGCTTCAGAGCTCTTATTCAGAAGGGAGCAGCACTGCCCTGATGCGCCTAGCCAACTGGAGACAGGTGAGGCAGATTAGGTGTCTGTGAAAGGAAGAGATTCTGAACACTTTTCTCAGACTGGGTCCTAAAGACCACCCTGAGAAGTAAACTAAACACCCATCACTTAATGGATGCATTTACTGAAATAATTCAGGCATAATCCATTCATGACACTTACGGAAGTATGACAACAAGGGAGGGCCCAGAATCAAGTTACAGAGCAGTGAATGCATTGACTAGAAAAGCCTGGAATCTGTACTGACTAGGTAATGGGCACCTCTGATACAGCACACCGCACCACGTGAGACTTTCTAATGGACATGCATCTTTTTTTTTTTTTTTTTTTTTTTTTACAGACAGGGTTTCTCTGTGTAGTTCTGTGCCTGTCCTGAATCTCGCTCTGTAGACCAGGCTGGCCTCAAACTCACAGACATCCTCCTGGCTCTGCCTCCCGAGTGCTGAGATTAAAGGTGTGCGCCACCACTGCACGACCATGCATTATTTTGTAATGATCATAGCAGATGATTATGCGTACGGACATGCACCTTCACCTGTCCTTCTCTGACGACAGGGAGGAATGACACAGAGTCAAGGACAATAAGTCATATCGAGATGAATGAGCTCTGGGTTTGGGTTAGTTTTTTAGGGAAGAGGGAACTTTAACTGAGAAAATGTCCCCACCAGATTGGCCGGTGGGGTATTTTCTTAATTGGTGGTTAATGTGGGAGGGCCCAGCCCATTATGGTTGGTACCATCCCTGGGCAGGTAGTATTGGAGGGTACAAGAAAGAAGGATGAGCAAGCCAGTAAGCAGTGTTTCTTCCTGGGGTCTACATCAGCTCCTGCCTCCACGTTCCTGCCCTGACTTTTCTCAGTGACGGACTGTAATGTGGACCCTTTCCTCCCCAAGGTGCTTTTGGACATGGTGTTTCATCACAGCAATAGAAATCCTAGATAAGACAGGAGTCAATTAAGGTGAGACGTCAGGAAGAAATGAGGGTACTTGAGACAACCAATACAGTGTACTCCTTGCTAAGTCCCACAATCCCCATTACCTGCTATGTAGGTCTGTCTCTTGGCACAGGTTCAGTATTGCATGAATCAGCTCCAGAATTAGGCAACCTAGACCCCAGAAAAGACAAGCAAAGATGCAGCCTTGTGTTGATGATCTTCATCAAAGAAGGGAGGGAAAGATCTTCAGGGAGCCAGAGGCTTTAGGGTGTTCAGCTCATGCTGTCCTTACCGATCAGTTCCCGCACGCCATGAGAGTTATAGCGCCATTTGTGGTAGCTGGGAAGCATCTCCTTCAACACGAACATCACACATGGCACCAGGCCTTGGCTCTGGGTACTACCAAGCTGTCCCTATGGGAAAGCATTCTGTAAGGACCTTGTCCATGTAAGAAAGGATCCTTTATTACTCAAGATTTAACCTCAAAAAACGCAGACAGGTCCAAAGGAGAACTAGGAACACACTGACCAACAATAGAAGGAGACATCAGAAATTCCTATATCAACTGAACCTATACTGCGAACAGAGAAAACAACTAAAAAGGCAAGGTGACATTATCACCAAAGGAGCTGACATGAAGGAGCAGGAAGAAAGTTATTCTGAGAGGAGAGAGGTACCCTAATCATCAAAGATGCAGAACTGCCAACAACAAAGAAAGCCATTGACTGCCAATGATTTGTCACCCACACCCAAAGCTCAACTATCATAAAACACCAGAGGGGAACACGGATGCCTCAAATTCTCTCTTCTAATAGTGTGATTAATTCCAGTCTCTGTATCTTAAAACTGGAGACTGCTCACGTTGACTCCACACAATGACTGATTTATTTCTAAGCCTTTAGTTATTCCTACAGGAAGGATATGTGCGATGTGATGAGTGGGTTTTGTGCATGTACAGGAATAATTGGATTAAGCCCAGGTCCTCATCCATGTATCAAGTACTATACCACTGGACTACGTTCTGCAGGCCTGGCCTTGATCTTACACTGCAGCCCAAGCAGACTTTGAACTTGTCAGCTTTTTGTGTCTGGCTCCTGAGAAGTTAGGATTACAGTCTGGGGACACCACGCTGGCTGCGGGATGATCTCCATGTGCAAGCCTCTAAACTCCCATCAGGTAGGGACCACATCCTACTCCTATCCCATAGAAGCTCTCAGAAATTCCGAATTGCCTAAGGTTGAAAAAATTCCAGTAGTAAGTAATGGACTTCGAGTGTCATTCTAAAAAAAAGATTTATTTACTTAATATGTATATAGCATGTATCCCTGCAGGCAAGAAGAGGGCACCAGATCTCATTACAGATGGTTGTGAGCCACCATGTGTTTGCTGGGAATTGAACTCAAGACCTCTGGAAGAGCAATCAGTGCTCTTAACCGCTGAGCCATCTCTCCAGCCCCCCAATTCCAAAATTCTTATCCCTAACTATACACTAGTTTTTCAGAGCCACAATCCATTAATTGAATATTTATCAGCTTACAGTCACAATCTGCTTAAGAAAGAAGTGAGGAAACTGGGCGGTGGTGGTGCACACCTTTAATCCCAGCATTTGGGAGGCAGAGGCTTGAAAAACAACAACAACAAAAAAACCCAAAAAAACAAAACAAAACAAAACAAAACAAAACAAACGAGAGAGAGAGAGAGAGAGAGAGAGAGAGAGAGAGAGAGAGAGAGAGAGAGAGAGAGAGAGAAATGACAGAAACAAGTAAGAAACATCCAATATGGTAAACTCCTATATGGTAAACACCAGACCATGAACCTGGACCTGTGGAGGGTGTATGCAGGCACACACTGGACAAACTATAAAGTCACATAGATGACAGTTAAAATAGCTTCCCATGCACCACAGCAGCCACGGAATTCTCAACTGTCACTACAAGCCTTCTGATTACTAAACAAACTCACACCATTGAGCAAGCACTAGGGCACACAGGGGCACAGACTCAACCCACGGAAGCTGAGGCTCCCTAACTTCCAAACAGCTATCCTGCAGACGGGTAAGACTACAGCGGCAGCTAACGGGGGGCTAACGGGGCTGTTCCAGAATCATGTCAGGGTACCTTGACAAGAGTGGTGACCAAACGCAGAAAGGCAGCGGTGACGCCATACTCGCCCTGGGGCTGTTCACTGTTCATCAGAAGGTTGCCATACCCTCCAGCGTTCATTCCCTCCGCACTGGAACAGACACAGGCACAGGGATAAAATGATGAGCAACGTTTCAAGGCCAAGAAACTGATTATACAGCATTCTTGTTATTGTCTAGATGGCTCCAGCATAAAATACAAAAGCTCCTCAAAGGGAAATAATCAAATGTAGGCAATTTTATAGCCAGGGAATAATTTAAGATTATGTTTTATTGATGTACAACTCCAAGAGGTTTAGAGTGAAAAATCAAATGAGCCATTAGGGAAGCACCAGTCATCTAAGCAGAGAGTGAGGTGAGCATGCTCAGGTAGTAAGATGGCGCCCGCGTCTCAGTCACTGGTCTAGCTCACATACCCTCAGATTGGAGGAAAAGCACACTGACTGCACTTGAGAATAGGACACCAAGTCTCTGGATCCAAACAGCCCTGGGATGTCTCAGCTGAAAAGTAGATGCCCACATAGCTAATGTAGTTGCAGCTGGATAAGGAAAGCCTTACTCTATTTCTCAAAGTTTAAAAACTGTCAACCATCCAGAACTCGGGAGGAGAGGCAAGCAGAGCTCTGTGAATTCGAGGCTAGCCTGGTCTACACATCAAGTTCCAGGTCAGCCAGGGGTAAATCATGATATCCTATCTCAAAAACAAAACAAAACAAAACAAAACACTGAATCACCAGTGTGCCCTGAGAAGAGCAGTTCTGTACCCCAGTTCCTCCTCTTCACCTTACCCTCACTCACCCTCAAGGCCAAGAGGATTTAAAGAAGCTTCTTTAAAATGAATAAAGCCAGGCTAGACCTGACCAGGAATGATTCATAGTGGGGAGTACGGTCTACCCACTCAGGACCTGGCTCACCTAATCATCTGAGTCATGTTGGAGACAGGGTGGGCCACAAATGGCAAAAAGCCTGTGTGTCGTAGGTCAGTCCAGACCTGAGAAGGAAAAAGAAATTAGGTATTCACATCCCTCTAGATGTATACTCCAAACGTGATACTCCTTAGCCATTAGAAAGACTTGGCATCGCACCTTTGCTGGATTCCGAGCAGCCAAGACAGTTAAACAATTGACGCAAGAAGCAATGACACTCACAGGAGGGGAGATCACTGTCGTCAACCTGGTTGAAAAACAAAGCACCGCACCCAGTAAAACAAGTTACAAGCAGTTTCCTCCACACTCCTCTTGAAGAAAAAGGAAAGCCCTCAGCTGGGGAGCTATCCCTAAAGGCCTTCCACAGAGGAGCTCTTGGCCAGGCTCCTGGAAAGCAAGAGAATCACCACAGCAAGCTCTGCCAACCACAGGGACTCACCGCTGCAGCAGCATGTAGATTCGGGATGTGATGGGCAGCAGACAGTCTGCTATGGACAAGTCTGTGCTAATGACCTTGTGAACCAAATCAATGATGGGTTTCACCCTCTGGCAATGCTGGATCACATCTGTGGGGAAAAACGGCCTGTGACTTCTTGGCACAGAACTCTATAAAAAGATCAGTGTAAGACCCAGATAAGCAAATCCCACAGACCCCAAAGGTGGATAGCTTTGAATTCTATCTTGAAGTTAGGTCTAGCCTTCAAATCTTGCAAGCACATCCACTCTTCCCATCACTTGCTATCCAAAAGCTGACCTTACCTGCCGTGGAGACAACGTGGAGTAGCATTTCAATCTCGCAGGTGAAGAGAGTCCAGCTACTGTACGAGTATTCCCAGCGTACAAGGTAAGCCCTATCATCCAGCATGACTTGGCCCACGGTGCCCTGAGGAATTCGAAGGTTGGTCTGACCCCCTATGGAAGAGAACTCACTGTAATCCTAAAACAAATGTGAGAGGAGACTCTTCTACCAGACAGCACTACTCCACACACGCACAGGGACTCCACAGCAGACAATAGTCCTACAACTTTGACATAAGAACATGATAAAGAGCTGGGCGGCGGTGGCACACACCTTTAATCCCAGCACTCGGGAGGCAGAGGCAGGTGGATCTCTGTGAATTCGAGGCCAGCCTGGTCTACAGAGTGAGATCCAGGACAGGCTCCAAAGCTACACAGAGAAACCCTGTCAGGGAAATTTAAAAAAAAAGATGAAGGTGGGAGAGCTGCACACACCTGAGTCTCAGACTCCTGATGGTGAAGCAGGGAGAATGCAATGCGTTAAAGACCCCTGGGAACGCAGATCTTGCTCCCCAATGTCTCTCCCTATCTTCCTTCCTTCCTTTTTTTCTTTCTTTCTCTTTTTCAAGACAGGGTTTCTCTGTGCAGTTCTGGTCCTTGCAGAAGATTGTAGCAGAGGGCAAACAACCAAGATAAGCCACACAGAAACCATCTTATCGTGCACTCTATATGGTACTGAGGCATCCTCTGGAAGAACAGCATACATATTTAGCCACTCACTCTCTAGTACTACCTCTCTAGTACCAAGAAGGTTTACACAGCAAGTGATCTCTAAATATTTTAAGGCAGAACCTAAAGACCACCATTTATTTTGACTAACCTCCATGGAATATTCTAAAAGCAAGAACTAAACTGCCAAATACTGTTTGAGTCTTTCCAAGTGCTGGCCTTGTACATTGCTATACAAGCTGTTCTCACCCTAGCTACATACTGGGCCTCAAGGCAGGGAGATGGGATGCTCACTGGTTTGGTAAAAGGCTGCAGAGACTGTAATTACTGTCTGAAGAGTGAGTCCAAGCACAGGACAGACACAACACTATTTCGGCAACTGTGGAAAGATGGAGAGGCAATAATCCCTCCAGAGCAATAACTATCCCAGGAAGTGTCAGGCAGTAAAGAAAAAGTACTGTTATGTCTGAGACTGAGTGTAAGAATTTAACACCTATGGTGCTGCTGGGCCAGAAGAATAAGCAATCTACTGGAACTTACACTATCTCACAGAATTCCCCACTCAAGAGGAGGTAGAAATTCAAGGATGTCAATCTCTTCCATGCAGTTTGCTAATCCAATCTTTCATTTTGAGAAAGGGTCTGACTATGTAGCCCTGGCTGGCCTAGAACTAGCTATGTAGAATGCCACAGACTGATCTCAAACTCACTCTGCCTCTACCATAATCAGCCCAATTTAAAATCTTAACACCAGCTATCCATGCAAACAGGTAATTAGAAGAATTGTCTATTTTCTACCTCTTTAAACCCAATAACTTTTAAGTCTGTTTTGTAATATGACACCAAATACTGGGTGACGGTGACAAATCAGGCCTACTTCCTTCAAAATGTTTTGGCAGACTCTGGCATGGAAGCCAGCGTTGGTTGGCCCTGCAACCCACGTTGCATATCATTTCATGTGCAGGAAGGTTTTGGCATCAGTGGAATGCCACAGGATTTTCACTTAATTTTAGTCTGACATCACTTTGCAAACAATATCCAAAGTCTTTGGACATTATGGAACCGGCATTGTGCTTGTAGAAAGGATACCTGATAGCATCAGAAGAAAAATCTCCATTATTCCATCTGTGATCTCTGCAAGGACTGTGTAAAGACTGTATCACTGAGCAGAGCACTGTGGCACACACCTTTAATTTCTAGCACTCAGGAGGCAGAAGCAGCAGGATCTCTGAGTTTGAGGCCAGCCTGGTCTACACAGTGAGTTCTAGGATAGCCAGGGTTATGTAGAGACACTGTCTCAAAAAATAAACAAAACAAAAGAAACAACCCCTTCAAAAAAGATTTTTTTTTTTTTCCGAGACAGGGTTTCTCTGTGTAGCTTTGCGCCTTTCCTGGAACTCACTTGGTAGCCCAGGCTGGCCTCGAACTCACAGAGATCCGCCTGCCTCTGCCTCCCAAGTGCTGGGATTAAAGGCGTGCGCCACCACCACCCGGCTCAAAAAAGATTTTAAATCAAACTTGATACACTAAAACCAAGCATGACTTAGGAATAATTAGTAAGTATCAACAATGTACATATAGGAAGGCAGCCAAAACTGATCTTCTTTTACTTTAATATTTGAATCGTATGTGTAACCAAAAGACGGATTTTTGTTTTTTTCTGTGCACTGATATTCTGTCTTACCAACTATTCAAGGTTGGCTGGGATTTATTGGTTTGCAGCTCTAGAAGGCTTGAACTATATACTCCTAAAGAACAGTAAAGCACAGGAGAGGGATTCTATTTCATACCGCTTAGAATCTGTGGGGAAAACATTTTAAAAAGCAAACAACAAAACCTACAGAATTTAAGGGGGTGAAAAGTAATCAAGTTTGGATAAATGACAAAGCTAGCCTGTGGCTGGCGCTCACGCGCTCTCTCGCTCGCGCTCTCTCTCGCGCTCTCTCTCTCTCTCTCTCTCTCTCTCTCTCTCTCTCTCTCTCTCACACACACACACACACACACACACACACACACACACACACACACACACACACACACCCTGGGATTCTAGCATTGTGGACTGCTCCCATGTCCTCCTACTTCCCTCTACCACGGTTTTTCTTTGCAAACTAAGTAGTGAGTACCACGAATTAATGACTAGGGCTTTCTTACTACTCACATTTCCTTTCTTGCTTTAAAAAGGCAAGACCAGCCGGGCAGTGGTGGCGCATGCCTTTAATCCCAGCACTTGGGAGGCAGAGCCAGGCGGATCTCTGTGAGTTCGAGGCCAGCCTGGGCTACCAAGTGAGTTCCAGGAAAGGCGCAAAGCTACACAGAGAAACGCTGTCTCGAAAAAACAAAACCAAAACAAAAGAAGACTGTTGGGTTAGTATGCTCCGCTACCTTGTCAACTTCATACAAGACAGGCTAACAGGGAAGAAAAAAATCTAACTGAGAAAATGCCCCAGCAGACTGGCCTGTAGGTAAGCCTGTGGAGCATTTTTTGATGGACAGGTGATGTAGAAGGCCCAGCCCACTGTAGGTCGTATGACCCCTGGGTGGTCACGTATGGTACGAGAAAGCAGGCTGAGCAAGGCATAGACAGCAAGCCAGTAAGCAGTGCTCTCTCTTGTCCACTGATGAACTGTGACATGGAACTGTTCGAGGACGGCAGCCCTTTCCTCCCCAGCTTGCTTTGGTTGTGGTGTTCATCAAAGCAACAGGAACACTAGGACAGCGATTAAACAAAAGGCTCCGACTCTCTGTTAAACATGCTGCCACCACCACCATCAGACAAGGCTTCTCATGTACAGTCCTGGCTATCCTGGAACTCACTCTGTAGACCAGGCTGGACTCGAACTCAGAGACCTGCCTGCCTCTCTCTGCCTCCCTAGTGCTGAGTTTAAGGCATGTGCCACCACCACCAGGTTAAACATTCTTTATAAGAAGAAATGCCAAATATAAGTTAGAGTATAGAAAATATGTGGAAGCGTATACATCAAATGTTTCACTGATCATATGATGGACAGACCTCTTCACTGCTTACACCTTGTTACAAATAAATACAAAATAAAAACACAGTAAGAGAATCTAGTGATGCAAAAATAATAATTAAAAAAGAGACACTCAGGAGGCAGAGCAAGGTAGATCAAGGTCAGCCTGGTCTACAGAGCAAGTTCCAGGACAGGCACCAAAACAGAGAAACCCTGTCTCAAAAAAAAAAAAAAAATAATAATAATAATAATAAAATAAGAGAGAGAGAGAGGGAGAGAGGGAGAGAAAGAGAGAAAGAGAGAGAGAGGCGCACTGGACAGTGGTGGCAGACACCTATAATAAATAAATAAATCTTTAAAAAAAAAAAAAAAAAAAAGCCGGGCGGTGGTGGCACACACCTTTAATCCCAGCACTGGGGAGGTAGAGACAGGCGGATCTCTGTGAGTTCGAGGCCAGCCTGGGCTACAGAGTGAGATCCAGGACAGGCTCCAAAGCTACACAGAGAAACCCTGTCTGAAAAGAGAGAGAGAGAGAGAGAGAGAG
>CABHPR010132272.1:26981-40679 GCA_902168415.1 Peromyscus melanophrys | reverse complement strand
TGTGTGTGTGTGTGTGTGTGTGTGTGTGTGTGTGTGTGTGTGTGTGTTTTCACATGCTGGTATGCTTGACTGGGCATACATGTCTGGAAATCAGAGGTAGACTTCGGGTGCCTGTTTCATGTATTTCCCTCTGTCATTCACCACCTTCTTTTGTGAGGCAGGGTCACTTACTGAATCGGGAACTTGCCATTTTGGTTAGACTGGCTAGCCAGGGAGCCCCCAGGATCCACCTGTCACCTCTCAGGCCTCCCCAGTACAGAGATTACAGGCACATGCCACCAAACCACTTACATGGATGCTGGGTATCTGCACTCAGTTCCTCATGATTGCACAGCAAGGATTTTATCCCCTGAGCCATTTCACCTTTGTTGTTTGTTTGTTTGTTTGTTGTTTGTTTGTTTGTTTGTTTGTTTTGACAAGGTCTCACTGTGCAGCCCAAGCGGGCCTCATCCTCACTATGTAGCCCAGATTAACCTCAGACTCTGGGTCTTCCTGCCTCTCCTTTCAAGTGCTAAGACTGAAGGCATGGTCCGTCAACCCTGCTGTGCATCCTTTCTCATCTAGAAAACAGCAGTGGGTATGACCCTTTGTTCTGCTTAGCTTGTGAGCAACACAAGCTCGGGTTTTCTGGGAAGAGGGAACCTCAGTTGGGAAAATGTCTCCATCAGAGTGGCCCTGTAGGCAAGTCTGTGGACATTCTTGGGTAATAATTGATGTGGGAGGGCCCAGCCAACTGTGGGAGCTACCACCCCAGGGCAGGTGGTCCTGGGTTGTATCAGAAAACAGTCTGAGCAAGCCATAGGCACAAGCCAGTAAGCATTGTTCCTCCATGGCCTCTGCTTCAGTTCTTGCTTCTAGATTCCCGCCCCTGCCTGAGTTCCTACCTTGACTTCCTTGGTGATGGACTGGAATGTGTAAAATGAAATCAACCTTTCACTGCCCAAGTTGGTTTTGGTTATGGTGTTTATCACAGCAATCGAAAGCAAACTAAGACACCCATGCAAGTACAAACTCTGGGGTCTCAAGAGTTGTTAAAAGAACAATAGGTGCCTGTAATGCAAGAACTGCTGTCAGGAGCATCCGTGGAAGATACACAGGACATGAAACAGTACGGCTACTGGGAAGAAAGGGGCTGAACGGACACAAGGGTGCCTTGGACCTGGGGAGAGGAGGAGACAGAAGGAAGGGAAGGCAGCGAAGAGCACAGGAGGCAGGTGTCCTTAGTCTGTTCTCTGTTGTAAATACCACAGGACAGGGGAAGTTTAAAAGAAAAGTTTGTTTTGGCTTCCAGCTCTGGACCAAGGTTACTAGGTCCTGCACCTGGTGATGTCCTCCTTGTTGGCAGAGCCCCAGAGCAGTGCTGGAACCTGGGTGCTCCTGGGAGACCCAGTCAACCTGGCCACAAAGGCACACCCAGTCCAGAGATGGCCATTAATCCGTTGACCAAGTGGATGTGCCCATCTGTTAACCGAGTAGATGGGCTATCTCACTCCTCAGAGGGGACTCCTAATCACCTCTTAAAGTGCCGCCTCTTTTCCTCTCCAAACGGAGGTTCAACAGCCTGTAGCACAGGAGGAACAGGGATGACTGGAGGCTACCCCACAAGCATGGTGGGTGGGTTCCCTAGGACAGAGCCAGAGATCCAAACCTCCAGGTGACCTGTCCTTATCTACCACAGAGGTGGAGGCTATATCCCATGACCAGCCAGGTGCAAGAATGTTCTGGGAAGACCAACAGTGGGAGCTTTCCTGAAACTCCCAATTTGTGCAGGTAAATCTCAGCACCAGCAGAACAGGGCTGCAACCAGTGACTTGTCATGGCGCGGTGCGCGTGATGTGCTCCAGCGAGTTGAGTGCGACAGATTCATGAGTAGGGCAGAATGGAGAGTTTATGTATGTGGTGTATGGTGGTTATGAGGACACACGGAGGAAGGGATTTTCTGCACCTAGCCTGGAGCCCGTGAGGTGAGTGGCCCTGGAGCTTGACGGTGCAGCTGACCAGGCTAACCCAGGCGGGCAGGCTCCGCCCCGCAGGCGCTCCCGGGCGGCCCCCGCCCTCCGCGCTCCCTCCGCCTACAGCGTCCGGGCTCTACAGGTGATCCAGCGCCACAGCCACTCCGACGCCACCACCTTAGCTGCCGTCACCGCAGACTCGAACCCAGCCGCAGCCTAAGCAGGTATGACAGCGACCCCCGCGCGCGCGCACACGGTCAGTGACCGCAGTCTGGCCCCTGACACCGGCCGAGAGCCGGCCACCCAGCCTCAGTTTCCCACCGGAGGGCGTTGGGGCGTCTGGCCGCCGCCAAACTCGCCATTGAGGAGGCGGTGGGTCTGGACCCGCTGGGGATGCAGGGAGAACAGAGGGAAGATTCGCTCAGCGAATCGGGGAGAGACTCAGAGAGGGTCGTACTCCTGTCTCAGCTGGAGGGAAGGGTTGTGGTCAAGTCCTCACGCGGAATGGGCGGGGCGAGCTGTAGTTCAAGAGCCGACTAAAGCAAAACTAGAGCGCATCCCAAGTCGCCATCAAGCAGCCCCGCCTGGTGGGCTCTCCTCTTCCACAGAGAGGAACCTGAGGATGAGGGAGGCAGGGTGAGGTGGGGGGTGGGGGGCGGGGCGCGCACTCCTGCAAGGATCCCAGAGACAAGGTGCTGAGTGCAGATCTGAGCCCAGGCATCTAACCCCAGAGCCTAATTGTCATCTCCTCTGCCAGGCCAGCCAACTCTGAGGGACACCGATGTAAGAGGCAATGCTGGGGTGGAACCCAGATCCAGGTTCCAACCTACGCTGTCTTTCCACCATTCCGGGATTTTTAGCACACAGTTAATGTCTAGAGATGTGCTGAACACAGAGGGGGAAACTAAAGCACAGGGTTTAGGGAGGAAACTGCAGTTTTTCCCACTCAAAAGCAATCTCCGTCAGTGAGGGGCTTGGAGCAGCTCAGTCTGGTGTAATCCCTGGGTGAGGCTCTGGAGAGTTCCATGATGGGACATCTGCCAGCAAGCCAACACAAGGGTCCAACCCCCTTCCTCTTCAACCTTCAAAGTCCTGTTCTCCCTGCTCCCTAAAGGTAACCATCATCTTCAAATGGAATATTTCTTCTAGACCTTTCTCAACACCTATACATCATATATACAAGCCCTTAGGAAATATGTAAAATAGTAAAGTGGTGGGTAGACATATAATGTTAACTGTATAATCTATCCACACCATTGAACAATAGTGACTTACCTTCAACCCCATATATTCCTTCTAGAATCATCTGTGTTACTGCATAGACATGGAGCTAACATAAATTACCATTTTGAGGTCACGTTCGAATTCTTGTTCTTTGTTCTCAACTAATTTCACAGGGTATGAATTTGGGGGACAAGGCTCCTTCTTTTCCATTGCATACTCAGAAGCCATGTGTGCATACATTTATAGACAGCCGTGTGAATACAAGTACACATTGACAAAAGGCAGATTCCAAAGCACACAGACATATGGACAGGTAAGCCCACCTTTGTGCTAGCTTTCTGTGGTCAAGAACAAACCCATTTCCCTCTACCTGCAGCTTCCACTGAGTCCAAGGGCCGGGAGAGAGCCAGTCCTCAAGCTCTGCTGTCTGTGCCCAGTGGGCAGAGATGGCACCAAAGAGCCCATTGAGGGGCTCTCTCTAACTGATGCCAGTGTCGTTCTCACCCTCCAGTCGGAGGCAGAGTGATTAAAAACCAGAGGACCCAAGTTCAGTTCCCAGCACCCGTGTCAAGCAGCTCACAACCACCTGTAACTAGCTTCAGGGGATCTGCCACCCTCTTCCTGCCTCCAAGAATACTCACACACAGTGTGCAAACACAGAGAGACACATACATTTAAGAACCACGGGTTCTTAAACCAAGTGCCCAGTCTCCTGGTCGTGTGCCCCACACTTTCTGGGTCCAGATAATAGTGCAAGAAAATTATGTCCATCCTCAAAGGTATGATAGGACCATCAAAAGTTTGCTGTAGCATGGCATGGTGCTACATGCCAGTAATCCCAGTGCTTAAGAGGCACAGGTGAACTGCAGGTTCGAGGCCAGCCTTGACTGCATAGCAAATGCTAAGCCAGCTAGAGTTTCATAGCAAGAGCTTGTCTCAAAAGACCAAAATAAAATAACAAGCAAGCAAGCAAACAAACAGTTTGTTGGAATGTTGGATAACAGCCAGGCTAGCAAAATGCTAAAAGCAGAAATACTTCATTTTCAATTACACCTTTGTCATTTCTCAGGTCAGGCAAATCCACTCCTGTCTCTGAGCCACAGTTTTCACGTCTGTCAAATGGGCTTAATGATAATAGTCTTTCCAAACTGTTGATTGTTCAATAGGATGATCCAATAAAATTCAGAAAGTCTTGTTCTGGGCAGGGAAGACCCTAAAATGATCCTATGCTGTAGGCAATATTGAGTTACCACTTATGACCTCTTCCACACCTCAAGGGCAGCCAAAGTCCTGAGCACTGGATAGGAGCCAAGGAAGATATTTCTGTCACAGAGTGCCAAGCCAAGCTCACATCAGGGTCTAAACATGCCATTGTTTAGACCTAAAAACATACTAAAAAAAAAAAGTCCTATTGTGCATCCAGCCCTGAACTAAGATGCAGAAATGACATCTGACACAGATAATAGTGCAAGAAAATTATGTCCATCCTCAAAGGTATGATAGGACCATCAAAAGTTTGATGACTCTACCTTTAGAATACAGGACACCGCTGAAGTCATAATCAAAGTCATAATCATAGGGTGAGGGGGCTGGAAAGATGGCCCAATGGTTAAGGGCACTGGTTGCTCTTACGAGGACCCAGATTTGATTCTCATCACCTACATGGTGGCTCACAACCATCTGTAGCTCCAGTTCGAAGGGATTCAATGCCCTCTTCTGGTCTCTGTGAACACCAAGTTCACACCTGGTGCATACATGCAGGCAAACACCCATACACATAAAGTTAAACAAATAAATCTTTTATTAAAAAAATTAAAAAGAAAGCCTTTGGGCAGCCTTTATGAGGCTGTGTGTGTGTGTGTGTGTGTGTGTGTGTGTGTGTGTGTGTGTGTGTCTGCTCACGTGCATTCATATCTGGTGTCTTCCTCCAGCCTGTCCACTTTTCTTACTGAGGCAGGGTCTCTCACTGAACCTGGAGCTCTCACTGATCTGGCTAGTCTAGACAGTGAGCTTGCCCCAGGATTCTGCCCCTTCCTCTGAGCACTGGGATTACAGATGGCTTCTACACCCTCTAGTATGTAGGCTCTGGGGTTGTGACCTCTGGTCTCACACTTGCACAGCAAGCACTTTATCCACAGAGCCATCTCCCCAGCCCCACACTCTCCTTGGAAGGTGTGGGTTAGCTGGTCACAGCGATGGCTCGGCTTTTAAGAGCATGTATTGCTCTTGCAGAGGGCCTGACTTTGGTTGCCAGCACCATGTCAGGCAGCTCACACATTCATAACTCCATCTCCTGGGGATCTGACACCTCTGGTCCCCTTGGGCACCAGTATTCACATGCACTTACCCACACACAGACACACAGACACACAGACACACAGACACACAGACACACACACACACACACACACACACACACGGACACACGGACACACGGACACACACACACACACACACACACACACACACACACACACAATTTAAAAAAAAATCTTCAAAATTGTGGATTAGTCCTGAGATTTTAAGCAGTGAGAGCTAGTTGGTTTCCTTTCAGACCAGATGGGAACCTCCAAGATCCCACAGTCCCCTGGAGACTGCCCCATATTCCCCAAGAATAGCACAATAGAAAGTAACACCAGGACTCCAGAGCCATTTCTGTCTCCCAGGTGATTTAGATAAACTGTGTCACTTCGGGTCTCTAATTTGGCTCTTTTGTGACTATTTCCTTGTGGGGAACTGAGGTGATACACAATGCCTGCTTTGAAGAGTTATTTCAGGTATTAAATGAGTCAACACTCCTAAACCACTCCATTACTGCCTGATTACAGTAAATACGACCTCAGTACTCTGTGATAATGGCCATGTTAACTGGTCAGATCCTGTGACAACATTTCAAGGAAAGGCACAAAGAAGAGGGAAATCTCTAAGGGAGGTTTTGAAGGATGTACATGAGAAAGGAAGTCCACATTTAGGAAACAGCCTTAGGCAGCCGGGTGGTGGTGGTGCATGCCTTTAATCCCAGCACTCAGGAGGCAGAGGCAGGAGGATCTCTGTGAGTTCCAGGATAGCCAAAGCTGTTACACAAAGAAACCCTGTCTTGAAACGATCCCCGCTAACCACCCCCACCCCCCCCCCACACACACACACACAAAAAGCCAGGAGGCAGCCAGGCGGTGGTGGAACATGCCTTAAATCTCAGCACTTGGGAGACAGAGGCAGGTGAATCTCTGAGTTCCAGGACAGCCATGGCTACATGGAAAAACCCTGTCTTGAAAAACCAAGAACAAACAAACAAAAAGCCAGGAGACAAGCACAGCATGTTAGCTCACATCTTTAATCCCAGCACTCAAGAAGCAGAGGCAGGAGGATCTCTGTGAGTCTGATCTACTTAGGGAGCACCAGGCCAGCTTCTTACATGGATGCTGGGGATCCAAACTCAGATCCTTATGCTTGTGCAGAAAGCACCTAGTCCACGGAGCCTCCTCTCCAGGCCCATGTATTGGGTTTTAAATGAGAATTTGATTTTTAAAGCAGAGGCTGGAGTAACAAAAGAACAAACTCTACAGGAGCCCGCATATATGAGGTCCTCAGGGAGAGGGCTAGAGAGAGTGTAGGCTATGTTTCATGGCGCAGAGTCCCTCGTGTTAGTGGTGATGAAAGACTCTGGGAATGGACAGCAGTGCCAGATGCACAATGGCAGAAGTGTGCTTAGTCACCCCAAAGTGTGCACTTTAAACTGGTTTATGGTTTATGTTTTGAAACAAACGAGAAAAAGGAAATTCACTTAGGGAACTGGGTATATGTAGCTCCATGGTAGAACACTTGCCTGGCATTGGCAAGACCCTAGGTTTGATCCTCAGCAACACACACACACACACACACACACACACACACACACACACACACACACACACATACACACAGAGCAACAACAGCAAAATAGGAGCTTCGACTTCGGCTGTCCTGAGTTCCAGCCTTGGTTCTGACACTTCTCAGCTATGAAGACCCAATTGAGTGACTCTTTCCACTCTTCATTTCCCCACCTGCAAAATGGGGTAGGCAAAGTGCTGGCCTCGTAGGCCCTATACAAATATTAAGTCATTTTGTGCACACACAGGGTTCTGCTGCCTGGGGCCATCACGGGTCAGGCTCGGGGGAGCAGGGCGGCTGAAACCAGCAACTGGAATCAGATCCTAAGACTTCAGGTTTAAATTCTGCACAAAACAGAGCCTGTTTGACTCCCAGAACCCAAGAGAGAAAGATGGGCATGGTGGCACATGCTTGTAATCCAGCGCTGGGGAGGTAGAGACAGGACGATCCCTGGAGCTCCATGGCCAGGCTGTTGGCCTAACCGGCAAGCCCCAGCCCCGGCTGGAAACCCATCTCAAAAAACAATGAAGTGGTCCACTCCTAAGGAATGCCACCCAAAATTGACTCTGGCCTAGACACACACACACACACACACACACACACACACACACACACACACACACACACACACACACAGTGTGAGGAGAGATCAAGTCTGTATTTTCTATTATCACTGACTTTGAACAAATTAGAAATTATGGCTTTATAACGCAAAGTACAAAATGTGGAGTCAGATAAACTCTCGCCAGCTGTCTTACACACAAAATGCTGTGATTTTGTCTTAATCACAAATTGCTGTGATTCTCGGCCTTGGCTTATTATCCCACAAATCACAGAGATTCAAATCCAGCCCTGCCAACTTAGGCACCATGAAACTCAGGCAAGTCCCATAACCTCGATGTGCCTCGGGTTTCTCATCATAAACTGGAAATAAAGATTCCCCCCACCCAAGATGGACACTCTGAGGGCTAAAGGGAGAAGCACTTACCCCAGTGATGGACCCACAGTAAATCCTGAATACATGGGTGTGATGTAACTAGATTTGAAATGACCTGAAAGAAGTTGTGTTTTGAGAGACGTTATTGTTTGTTTCTGTCTATTACAGTTATATATTTATGTTGTTACGAACATGCCACCACAGGTGTATGGAGGTCACAGGACAACTTGTAGGCGTCAGGTCTCTCTTTCTGCTGTGTGTGAATCCTGGGGATGGAACTCAGGGCTTGGCAGCAAGCCCCTTTCCCACTGAGTCATCTTGCAGGCCCCTGTTTGTTTTCGTTTGGGAAGTGGGCTCTATGTTAGTCAGGCTAGCCTGAGCCCTGGGATTAGAGGTGAAAGCTACCTCAAAGAGGCTATTTATTCATTTTGACACTAAATATCCTTATCCTAGCCATAACTCTGAGTTTTCTAGAAGGTCATTTGTCACCAGACAGTGTGCAGGACCCTGGAGGCTCTGAGAGGTTCCCAAACTGCCCAAGGCCACACAGTAAAAACAATCCGGGTTCAACTTTCTCCCTCCCTTACGCCAGCACCCCCTGACTGGGAGAATCTTAGGAGTGTGGCAGTAGGTTTGGAAATACCTGGGCAAGCCTGGCTGTTCCCTTCCCCGCTGACCTTGGGGTACAGACCTCAGGGACAAAGCTAAGCAGGCTTGCTGCTTTCCCTCTATGTGTGGGGAGGGAGTTGATTCAAAGGTGTGGGCTCTGGAATGCCTGATCTGGCTTCTCTTAGCACTTCCGGCAGACACTGATGCTCTGCCAACAAGATCCCATCCCATTGCTTGGGATTGCTGGCATTCTTAGACTGGTGAGTGTGTTTACACACGTGTGTGTGTGTGTGTGTGTGTGTGTGTGTGTGTGTAGGTTGTTGTTTTTCCCTCTTTGAATCTTGGTGACAACACCTTCACACAGAGTGGATCACCTCTGCCCTCTGCTCACACCACAGTGAGAAGCAGTTGGTCTCGGCCTGGGTGGATTGTGTTAGAGAAAGGAAGTACAGAAACTTGGGTCTGAGGCTGTGGATTTAAGGGCAACCTTTGAAGGACTGCTTACAGATGAGGGGGTGACAAGTGTCAGGTAGCAAGAACATGCCTGGCACCTGGTAGGTAGTAAGTGCTCATCCAAGGGAGGCAATATGAAGAGGAAGGGGAGGAGACAGAGAAGAGGGCAGGCAGAGGGGAGGCAGGAGGGGAGGCCAGAAGTTCGAGACACAGCCCTGAGCCTGCTGGAACAGAGAGCCCTGACTGCAGCACCCAACCCTCTGCATTGGAGGGAGAAGAGCAGGAGCTGGCACAGAGGGCTGCTGACTCCAGGGAGAGCTTCAGGACGGAGTTCACTCTCTGGAAGGCAGGGCCTCCACCTGCTGGGGGTGGGAGGGTCTTGGGGGCATCCCTGTACCGCCTGTCCTGCTCTCCAGGCACCAAGGCTTGCCCAGCTCCTTACTGCTTTCTCCTCCAGGCAGTTTGTGTAATACAGTCCCAGGGGGCACCACTGAGGTTTCCCACCCTGGGGTCTGGGCCAGAGTGCCTGAGAGCAGGCTTTGCAGAGTATGCTCCTAGGGCTGCCCCAGGGCTGACATTTGGCTCCTCAAGGAGAGCATGAGGATGGGGCAAAGCCAGACACACTGTCTCTTATGCCTAGAACGCTGAAAGATCAACTTAGGACTAGGTATGCTACGGAGGGTGCCAATCCCCCACCCCACCCTACCCTGGCTCTGGTCCACTGACTGGCTAGGGGTTCACTGGGTTGTTTTGCTGGTGGCAGAACCTGGGGTTTCATGGGAAGAGGCACTCAGAGGTTGGAGACATCCCAGGCAGGTATTGGGGATGCTTCATATGCTGGGTACTATAACCTACTTTGTAGGAATTTAAACCAGGGACAAAGTGAGGTTGTTTGGTTACTGTGGGAGCTGAGGCTCCAAGCTGATGTTCACTGAACATCTGCAAAGTAAGACTGACGGAGGGTTGCGAAGGAGGTATGGCAGGAGAAGGGTGCATGCGAATGTTAAAATAGACACTGAAAATATACCTGGAATAGTAAGCCATGGCTCAGCTCCCTGGAGCCTCCTCTGCCCCTCACCTGGAGATCCCCTTCCCACCCTCCTCTCAATCCTGCAACTCCCAAGAGGGCCTTTCTAGTAGGGCTGGCCTGAGGTGGGCAGGGTTGCTCCTGGTGGGGCTGGCAGTCTAACAGGCCAAAGCTCTTCCCTGGATACCCTCCAAGAGGCATCTCAGCTCCTCCTCAAAGGTTCCCACATTGCCCTGGAAACAGCTGTTCTGCTGACTTTCACTGTCAACAATGGTCTGAATGCAGATGAGGATTCTGCATGGCTTTCTCCCCATCAATACAGTAGCCACAAGCAGAGGTTTTTCTTTTTCTTCTGTTGGATGCTGGGGATTGGATCCTGGGTTTTGCACTCAAACTGGGTTTTGCTAAGCATCTGCTGTATCCCCAGCCCAGGGCAGTGATGTATTTACATGCAAGCACTTGCATTATGTCATTGAACTCTTTTAGCTGCCACAAAAGTGGGTAGTGTAACTCTCCATTTTACACACAGGGAAACTGAGTTTTCTCTCTGCACAAGTGCATTACCCCCTCACGCAGTCCTGTGAGATGGGTGGCAGAGTTGAACGGAATCTGAGAGGCTAAGTCACTTGCTTACTCAGGGTCACTAAGAGCTAGTGAGCGGTGAAGCTGGGATTGTAAGCTGGGCAGTTTGGCTGCAGAGTGCACTGTTTGCCTGACCCTGCCCTCTCAGATGCTGGGTGTCGCCTGAGCCACCAGGGTAGATGAGAAGTGGAATTTTTCCCTCTGGGACATGACTCTCAATGTCTTTGGGCCACCCGCAGTCAAATGTAAGGTTTCAGCTTTTGGATCAACTGGGAATCACCCTGTGTCGTCGTGTGGGTTAAGATCTTGGTCTCCCCTAACCAAGATGCTGGCAAGTGTTAGCATGTGACTGCCACTCTAAGATCCTTCTAATCTGGGGTACCAGCTCAGCCTCCAAACTGCCCAACAAAAGCAACTTCCTCTGACGTGATGGTTCCAAAGGGGAGGCAAGCAAAACAAACAAACAAACAAACAAAAAAGCCTAGCAAGGTGGAGAATGTCTGACCTAGACTCCATGCAGGGAAAAGAGAAGCTAGACTTCAGTAGGAAGCTGAGAAGGCCACAGAGGGCACAACGGTGCTCTCCTTTCTGCAGTGGTCGGGCAGAACCCATGACTGTGCACATGCTAGGCAAGCACTCTGACATTGAGACCCACCTCCAGCCCTTCCTTCTTCCTCCTTCTTGTCTCTGATCTCAGGTTGGAGGGGGAAGGTATCTAGTAAACCCCGGTGCAGTGGGACCCACTCTGGAGGTCTTTATGGAGGGGCCTTTATACTCGTCGAGCAATGGCTGCAGAGCCGGCCATTACTGTCTGCATTTCCTCAACTAGTCTGTTCACAATAACACTACCAGGGAGATGTGAATCCCTAACACCCCCCCCCCCATCACCATCATCATCATTACCCCTAAGCACCACTCCCACACCCATTATCATCTTTATCGTGTCCATCATCACCACCATCACCCCCATCGGCAACAGCAACATGACCCACATGGCTTTTCAGACCCAAGGTCAAGGCCCAGTCTGAAGACGTGATGCATCTTGTTCCCTGGGAAAAAATAAGGAAGAATGTGGGCAAAAAATACCAATTCAAATCCCAGCTCTTCCACTCTCTAACTGTGTGGCTTCGGGGAATTGACCCAATCTCTCTGAACAGAGATCTGATCTATAAAATGGAATGATTGCAATTCCTCCCTCTTGGGCTCATGGGAAGGGACACATAAGCTCATTCAGGTACAGCCCTGGCACAGGGCCTGGCTTGGATTGTAAAAGCAAAACAAATAGAGGAAAATACACAGGCCAGGGGAACAGTAGTTAAGGGCATAGCTCGAGGCTCTGGCTGTGAGTCAGTTCCCATCAGCTCTGGATTTCCAGAGGCAGGTGGAGCCCAATGTGAGAACTGGCCTGGAATAGGGTGGCTTGCAGGGTGCCCAGCACAGACCACCTAAGGGCTGAGCATGGAGAGGAGGGAGAGCTCCTGCCCAGATTGGGGCTAAGATTCCCACTGAAGTTGTAATCTGCCCAGTTTGAGATAAGTCAGGAAGGACGCTTCTCCAAGTTGAAGGCAGAAGTCCCAGGAAGAACCAATTACTTCCTCTCCCAATCCAAGCAGTTCCCCCAAAGCATCGGCACAGACCCCTTCCCCATCATACCCAAAGACATTTCCTTCTGGACTGTTCTCTTTTTGATGGTTTGTTTCTGAACAGCAATAAAGACAGCCCAGGGCAACTCCTATGCCAGTGAGTGTATCCTGAAAATCTTACCTCCAGCCTCCAGGGCTGCTATGCACAGCTACATGGGTTGTGTACTGCACAGCTCCAAGATGTCATCTAGCCAACTGCATTATGAATAGTGCCCCTGGAGTTATGAGGTACACAACTTGCGCAAACAAACAGGGAGGGTCTGCCAGCCTCCTTCTCCTGAGCAGTATAGAATGATTTTATCAGTTCCCAATACAGGCTCAAAGCAGAGTGGTTGCATGACTGTCTAAATGTCAATCAAGACCCAAAGAGCACAGGTTTGCTGCTGCCCAAGCAGACCAAGCAGGTTTGTAGCTGACCTTGAGAAGTTTGTGCGTGGGCATTGTGGTGACTGGGGGTGGCAGAGGATTATAGATGGTCATTAAAATAGAGGACGAGGAAGCAGTGAGGCAGAGTGATCACAAAAGCAGGCTCTGCAGTTAGCTGTGGGCTCAAGTCCCTGGGTTCAATCCCCAGCGCTGCCAAAAGGAAAAATCCTCCTAGTCTTTCTGTGTGACTTGGAGCAAATCACTTGACCTCTTTGTGTCTCTTTTTCATCTAAAAATATAATATATAATAATTCTCATGGAGGTAAACTAGAGAGGAAAGGGGGCTTGTGTGGTAGTGAACCTCTGATCACCATGCTTGCTACACAGAACATTTATTTCAAGGTTCGGTGATGTCCCAGACAGATAGGGGGAGCTTTAGTCACCTTTTGGAAGCAGGTCGCTAAAGTCCTAAAGGGGACCAAAGAATCAGGGCCCAGTCTTGACACCTGAGGCCCAGAACCAGGTGGAGTCAAGCAATATTAGATTGTCTTTTCAACATGAATTTGTCATAATTCAGGGCTGCTATGACAGCTGATGTGGAGTAGAGGGACCCTAAGCCGGGGACAACCACAGAAGCCAGCCTACAGGCTGGGCCGCCAGTTGGCTTGGCCTGCAGTTCAGTGCCCAAGCCCAGGGTTATATGAACAAGGGCTCTCCAGCCAAGCTGGATCTACCCTCTAACCGTGTAGCGTGTGAGCTAAGCATGGCTATCACACGGTTGAAATGACATCAAGAGCCTTACATGGTAGCCACACCTGTCATCCCACCACGGAAGGCAAATGCAGGAATATGGAGTTCAAGGCCAATTGGGGTACACAGTGAGACCCAGTCTCAGAGTTTAGAAACAAAACAAAATGTTTTCAGTGCTTGCCTAACAAAACACAAACTCCCAGGTTCAATCCCTAGCATCATATACACTAATAATAATAATAATAATAATAATAATAATAATAATAATAATAATAATAATAATAA